>APFE030533394.1:97337-140248 GCA_000404065.3 Pinus taeda | reverse complement strand
ACAGTTTGGTTTCGTTCCTTTTTGTAAGCCCATTTGGCATGACATCATATTATGAATAAAGAAGGCAGTTTGTGATCTATTTATGAGTTTTCTTAGGAGACTATAGCTCTCAGGTTAGGGCCCAACCTGAGAGCCATAGATCCCCTCTGCTGTAGTGTTGTTTCCATTTCATTCTCAGCACTTTAAGTTTTCGTTTGCACATGCACTTCGAATTACAGTTTGATGATTTGGTTTTCTTATGAGTAGGATAGATTTTGCTTATGGTACAGTTGTTTCCACTTGCTTAGAGGATACATACCATCAATTGGAGCTCCAGCAAAACGGTTGTTAAGGCTCACTGCCATCTCTCTTGAAGATTGGGGTGCAATCCATAACTAGCCACCAAAAACACGCATTACTTTACTTGATGATTTCTGGAATACAGTCTCGGTCTTGATTAGATGCTTCCTTGTCAGTCACACCTGCACACATACTTTCATCACAGCCTCATACACATTTCTCCTCGCGTTTTGGATTGCTGTTCATTGAATTCTCGGCATAAGTAATTTAGGTTGATGTATTTTTGGTTTGGTGACAGCCATAATCATTTGTTTCATTTACACTCCTCTCTTTCCCGTTCCATTACCATTACCTCTATCTTGATCACGCATGCAACCATATCCCCTCGACCCTTACTTCGTTCCGTCCTCTCCTAAAGCCTTCCATTCCTCACGTAGCTTCATTCCTTGGCCTCTCATCGACATCACTTCAACATACTCCCTACACCCGTTTCCCATATCATCCTTCCACTTCTGAGTCATCACCAGCCTTATCCCTACCTCACAAATCTCTTCCCATCACTCCATCACTCCTCCATCACTTCAATCCTTCACGGTAGATCATCCTGTAGCAGTTTAGAGACATCCTGTAGAAACCTCTGAGTATCCTGTAGAATCCCCTGCAGACATCCTGTAGGAGGTCATTCACTCGGTTTCCGAGCTTCTGAACATGGAAAACCTCTATGGATGGATGCTAAGGGTCCATAGGGACCTCACCCAGCCTCCCCAACCTGTCCCGTGCTTTCCTTCCTTCTCCATCCCATCTGCACAACCAAACCGTAATAAGAACAAAATCACAGTCATTCCACCTACTTAATGAAAAGTACAAAAACATGCCTTTTATCATGCAAGTAGTTTAGATCCATGCATTTCCACTTATTAGAGATAGTAGCAGCATTGGTAGAAGTTTTATTCACCTTCCTTGCATTATAGAGGTTAGACTAGTTAAATTAGGGTTTCCTAGGTTTCCATGCTTTGGTTTACTTTCAGTTCATTTGTGTCAAGTAGACTAGTCTTCTTTGAGCTAGCTTTCGTCCATCATTGATAAAGCTTCTTCTGTGAGCCATAGAAGTTGGCTTGAGCCCTAGCGGACTTGTGCCAGCTGACAAAGTGACAGCTGCGACAAGAGCTAGTACTTGTGCATACAGCACCGTCGCTTCCAAGTTTGTACGAACTACCGGGTTGATAAAATGAGAGACAGGAAGCCCTAGGAGTTGTAGCATTATTGCTACAATACTGGAGCTCACCACGTAGTGTGACATATCACCATGGTATGTCCATGGATTGCATGTCATGGACTTTCACTCATTTTTGTTCTCTGGATGCTTGTAAGCTCAGAGCATGTTTGTCTTGATTGTTGTATCTTTCACATCTGCTGGTTTGCACAATTGTGTTGTTCTCGAACCATGCGTTCATTGACATGGATCAACCAATGCACCGGTGGCTACAATGGAAGTATCACTTCACATGATATGACCGATGCACTGTTAGCTTAGGAGTAGGAGTAGTGTTTTCTTTTTGAGTTGTTTGCTTGCATGCATGTTTGCTTCTTCATTTGTGTGTTTGTTTGTTTGTTGGTTTGTTTTCTTACTCACTTTTATTTCGTATTTGATTTTGCTTCTTGCTTTGCTTTTTGGTTTTTTTTCTTGTTTATGTCCGTAGGTTAGTTTCACATGGAATGCGTGTCTCTTGAAACAAGTTGGGTAAAGTATAAGAGGACTTGTACAACTATCAACATTTGGTTATCTATTGTCCACTCTCTTATGTAAGAACTTGTTGTCTTCAGTCCATGCTGCATCAATGGAAAACACAAACTGTTTGAAGGAAACCTTGGTGAAAACACAACACTTGCATGTTAACTAGTATCACATAGTCTAGTTAGTTGTTTTTGGGATAATCCTTGTCAACTTAGTCAAGTAGAGTAAGGTGAGGGGGGAAGCCTTAACAAGCACATCAGAAGTATATAAAAACTACTTCTTTGAAGGAACAACCTCTTCTGCTCTCAATAAGTTGGGATCCCTCTTCCACCTCTGAAATTAATAAGTGCTATGAATAGTTATGAATACAAAAAAAAAGTGAAGAAATTTGAGAAAATGAAAAATGAATAAGGTGAAAGAAGTGAAAGGCTTCTTGTGTAGAGAGGTGATGCAAGTAACTCCATTTGGGTATTGACCAAGCTCACTGGTAGTATAGTGATGCTTGTGTTCATGTGTGACTCCATCAGGGTACTATCTAGGCTTGCTGGTAGTGGAGCAACACCAGAGATGTAACTAAGACTCTGATGACTATACTGCTTGTGCACCAATATACCCCTCATCCCCAATCGAAACCACTATGCTGGATTGGATTGGAATGTGTTCGATGGACTGAGAGCTTGGAAAATTCTACATCTCACAATCATGAAAGTGTGGAAACCAAGACGAATAGAGAACTAAAGAATACTTCTCGAGGTGTTAGACTTCCTTTTCACAAACAAGGTCCATTCAGAGAGCTTGAGTTCTACCAATGTGTTGCCAAGTGTTGTAGTGCCTACAACCACCCTCCAAAATTTTGGCTTAGCTTTTTTTTGGAGCCTCCCTACTGACCATCCTCAGTAGCATGTCTTACACTGTCAAGCACATTAGCTTCAATTGTTTCATAGAGTCTTGTCTGCCTGTGCATGCAAGTTTGTTCCACCCCTTTCACAAGATGCTTTCCGGACTTAGTGTCAGTTGTTGGTTGAGAATCTCCCTCTGGGAATTGCACAATTCTGGAGGAGAACTAGTGTTCCCTCCAAAAATTCTGCAAACCCAGCTAGACACCCAATTGGGCTCCAGAATCTTGCAATTCTTCCACATAGTCTTCCTCTCAAAAATTGCACAATACATCAGAGGAAAAATTCTCATCCCAAAAATTGCACAATTCTAGGCAGTAGTCACCTGCCGCTCCAAGCAATTGTGCAATCCCTCTGGGACAGCTAGCCCAACAACTAGTAGAAATTGCAGAAATCGAGCCAAGCAACCTGCTGGACTTAGGAATTGTGCAATTCAGTTGTTAGAGTCGGTTTGGTTATCCCTCTGTCAGAGATCAAAACTCTTTTTTTCACTTCATGTTTAGGTGTCCCATCAGTTTCGATCAGTTGCATTTCGTTAGGAGCATGCCATACATCTGACGGAAAGGGTTGTGTCACTCATTCCCCTCGTGCTTGGCACTGTTGGCTCAGGTTTATTCATAAAAATCAAGTCTTGAAAAGTGATTTGCAGTCCTGTTTCAGTTTCTAGGTCATAACAGTTTTTTCGGTCATTAGGTCTAGGGTTAAGTCAATTGGGTCTTTGACAAAGTTTAATAAAGCCAGCAGGCCAGAGGGAGGTCCTCGATAGGTTGTTATCTCAAATATTTTTATCGTTATACGGATAGATTATGACTTCTCTTCAAAACTTTGTTTTGAAGATAAGTCGACATTTCATTTTTGTAATAAATTTTCAAAAATTTCAGTTCTTGAATTGTCTAGGCGTAGCCCTGGTCTCCTTTGCCAGATCATATCACAACTATCCCTACAAAAAATTGTTTCAACCAAATTTAAGGAGGAAACAAAAAGGTCAAAATTCTATTAATCCTGAAAAAGTGTCAATTGCAAAACATAACAAAGTGGGTTATGGAAGAGGCAAAAATCAAATTGGTGTTTATATAAAGGTTTTTCAATGAAGTTTCAAGTCATTGTGCATGCCAAAGGTGGAGAAAGTCATTGCAAGTCGAGTTTGTGTGTTTTGGAGAAGATTGGTCCCCATTTCACCTGCGCGGTGCACATAGCATTTCCAGCCAGTGCAAAGTTGAACCAACGCGGCGCATATACCTTGCGCGGTGCACTGGGTAATGAGCGAGGCACTTATAGTTTGGAGCCCGAAAATAGGTTGAAAACTCATCAAATATCCCAATCTTCACATCAATTTGCCAGGTAGGCTCACCTCCATTGCTTTTTCTTAGTTTTTGATGGTGAATGTGGTGGGTTCATGTATATGATTGTCGAAACAAGACTTTGAAAGCCTCCCTTTGCCAATATAAAAAGAGGGTTGTAGGTTTTAAAAATAGTTTTGTTACCAAGGTTTTTTCCTTTTCCCCATTTCCCTTTGTTCCTCATCCCCAAATCCACTCATCAAACATCCTCATTAATCCCCTCATTAATCCTACACTACATCCCTAAAATCTTAATTCCTCACCCCTATAAAAAAAAAAAAAAAAACTCCTTAAACCTATACAATATCCCAAACCCTAAAACCCTAATCCCATATCTACATTTCCCCTCCCTTCCCTAATTACATTTTATTTCAAAATTCCCTTATTCCCTGACATTTTCCCCCTTCCTAACATTCCCTTGTACATTTGTTTCCCCTTGGTCACAACATTGTTTAGAGTAAAAAGCAGTTCACATTCAAATGCACACACAGTTTCATTCAGAGCAGTTTATATATCAGCAGTCATGTCATCTGGTCACTCATCTGAATATGAGGTAGACATTGAAAGTAATTCTCCCTTGAGAGAACAAGAATCCCGGAGGCCTCGGAAAAGTGGCAAACATGTCAGCGAAGAACCCATCACCCTCATAGAGCTGCATGCCTCTCATCTTGCCATGCAGTGTTTTGAGCATCGGTCATGCTATGGGTTTTGTCAAAAGGTAACTGAGGTCCAGTTTCATCATGAATTGGCTCGTCTCTTTGTCTTGCATTTGCACAGAGACCAAGTTACCTTGGCTGGGGTCACTTTTACTCTTACACCGGAAACTGTTTCACTAGCAACAGGTATACCAAATATTGGTGAATTGTGGCATAAAAAACAACAGATTGATAAGCAGCATTATGAGCCATATATCAAACCCAATTGCTTGAGGGAGCTTAAAAGAGTGTTCCCGTTCAGCTACCTGAAAGATGAATATGCTCCACTCATGAGTTTGATCATGAAATATTTCAGTTGTGAGGGACGATTCTCTCGTCTTTATGCTTATCACATCAGGTTACTCATGCATTTAACCAGGGTGTGGATGATGAACCTTCCATATTTCATCTGCTAGAACATAGAGAGGATGACCACCTTTGTACAACAGAAAACCCCTCAGCAGCAACTTAACAGTGTCTATCATTTTGCTCTCATCAAGATTTTGGTGGTTCATCAGCTTGGATTGTAGGGCATCACTTGGGATGATTTCATCTCACGTGATTTTTCAGAGGTTCAAGAAGAGTATCAGAGGTGAAACACGAGGGTGAAACTTCTCAGCAGTATGAGCATCATGAGACTAGGCCTATTTTCATCACATATCACAGAGGCACTAGACCTTTGTTCGCAGCAGCAAAGCGAGTGTTATCTCCACCTAGCGTGGAAGGGGCCTCGCTTCCGACATCAGCACCATAGGTACAGGACAAGGGAAAGAAGCCCAAGGATAAGGAGAGGCCTGCAAGCAATCCATCAGGTTTCGTTATCATTCATGATGATGAGACAACTTCATATTCAGAGGAGGCCACACATAAAAGGATTATCAAGGAGCAAGAAACAGACACTCAAGCCTTGCGAATCCAGCTGGAGATGACCAAGTGGAACATCAAGTATCTAGAGCAGTAAAATAAACATCTAGAGGATGAACATACACTTTATGAGCTACGGAAAATCCGTGAGGATTGAGAATTGGCCCGAAAGAGACCTGGTGATATGACACCGACTGATCAAGATTCTATGCTCATACATGTTGACACTCATCTAGAGAAATTGTTGGCAAAGGCCATTAGAGACAAAGACATGCTTCATCATATGAAAAATCATTATTGGGCTCGTATGCATGTCTACAAAGCAAAAATGAATATTCTAAAGAGGAGGTTGAGCAGAGCACTAAAACGACGGAAAAAGCCTAATCCACTCTAGATTTTGGCCAAGGCCTCTTTAGCTCATCATCACACTTAAAAAGGAGACTCCAGCCCAAATTTCAAGAGATTTGGGGCATTTTTGGTCATTTTGAAATTTTTTGGTTAAAAAATAGTTTTTTTCTCTATATGCGTCGCGCACCTTGCGCGACGCATAGGATTGGGAGGTCCAAATGACAAATGGCTTTTAGTTTTGGTTTTTTCATGAGAAATCATGAATTTTGGTACTTGGACAAGAAATTTGGGCAAGTTTTGGGTCCCCAAAAGGTCAAAAAACATGCAAACAATGACCTCACTGCCCCTTTTTTGGACACACAGGAAGCAGTCTTGGGAGAATGAACTTTTGGAGGGGCCAATGGACACTAAATTGAAAAATTCCACTTGGGTTAGAAAGTGGACAAGCAGGGCTTTCCAACAAGCCAACCTAAGCTGAATTTGGACTTTAGAAGGTGCCTCAAAATAAGCATCAAAGTAGCGTGACGCACACAGAAATCAGCACAGTGCACAGAGGTTTTTGGCCCAAATTTTCACCTTCCAGCTCAGAAATTCAGCCAGTTTGACTAGTTTTGCTTCTTGATGTAGTTTTTGACTTATTTTAATGTAATTAAGTGAACATGATGTAATTTTGGCACTTAGTTACTTGTTCTAGAAGATTCATTCACCAAAAAGTGAAAATTAAATGAATGAATCAGTTTCCTACCTTATAGAAGCAAGTTGTTTTGACTGCCTAGATTGTAGTGATTTGTTTAGAATTGGTTGAAACAGATCCTAGGATGATGAGCTCGACCCCTAGAGGCAAGGGAATGGGTTGTCTTGCCTATATTATGTATTTTCTAAGTCATTTTCAGGGTTTGAGTTTTGGGAACAGCTTAGACTCTATTGTACATTGTATCTCTGCAATTTTGGCAAAGGAAAGACCAGGGTTTTGCAGCACTGTTTGGGATTCATGTGGCTTTATGTTTTGATGGTGTTCCTCTCTGAGTAATTGTAAGTTTATCTAGTGTTTTGTGTATCATTTTCATGCTTCTTCTTCTTAATTTAAAACAAATGAGTGATTAAGGTGGAATTTATAGTTGTTATGCTCTAACTTTGAATTTGTTTAAATTTCCATGTTTTCTTCAGTTTAAGGAGAATCCTTGAGACTTCCTTGCTATGCTTAGATCCTCACCCATCTGATATACCAACCTCACTTGCTTTAAAGCATCAAAATGATTGCCTTCCTTGCCCCAATCAGATCTCTGCAGAAACTATGCCTCATCCCCGAGCCCAAATTGCCTTTCCCATTGTTTTCAACAAAACCCTAAAAACCCAAATCAAATCAAACCCCTGCACATAATACCTAGCCTAAGATCAATTGAAAATTTAGTCATCTCGAGCCTCTTTGATTACCTTTTCCGAGATAGACCCGGAGAGAGCCCTCTCCTGTCCTCATAGGGCTAGCTACGAGGCTGAGCGTGGTTTGACGTAGCCTTGAGTTTTACCTTATTTCAGCCTAAGGTAGATTTGAGTGCTAACATAGTGACAACCATACTGGGGAAAAACTAAATCTTAATGGTTTTCTTATTGATGTGTTTGTTTCATGAGTCTTAGATGGAGTCTGAAGTCACACCAGGTAGCTTTTGAAACGATTTTGCCATGCATAAGTGGAAGTAGATAAACACTACTTCAGTCGATCTCTGGTTAGCTTGTGAATGCAGCACTTGATTTGCAAAATCACCCCAGTATATTTGTTCATTCTAGACCTTTGGATGATTGAGTCTAGAAATCGATAGGATGAATTACTTATATTCCTTTGATCTTTTGACAAAGCACACTGGCTTCAAGAAGACATACTAGAGCTAATCTAGATTTGAATCCGCCTCCTGTCTACAAAAATCCAAATTTGATTCCAAGACTCCTTCGCCAAGAAAGCTCTGTGACTCCCATGATTAAATCTCATTCATGTCCTGCAATTTTTGAATATCTTGAAGAACTTTCTTTTGATGAAAAGTTTGAACTATCATTGTTTAAAACCAAGTCTGAAAAGGCTCTTGATTCTATAGTTCCAAATCCCAATTTCGCTGCCGCTCTTCAAATCGAAAAGTCTAATAAGTCTATTGAGAATTTTATTTTAAGACAGCTCCAAACTACAATTGAGGTTACAAATATCATTGATTTTCTCGAAACTGCATCTGCTACCATTGGATCATCTATTATGGCATCCACCTCTAGAATTCCTACTGAACCACCTTTCATTCCCACCATCCCTGTGCAACCCATTATTTCTGATCAAAAGTCTGCAGTCAATTCACCTTCCTCCATTGTTTCCATGTCTAAAACTGCATCTCCTCTGCACACGCCTCCTCATACACCTCACACCTCAACTACACATACTCCCCCAACATCTCCAAGGCCGACTGCAAATCCACCAAGAGCCATGGCTGCCAGATTTGCACCTCTTGCTTTGCCGGCCAATTTGGATCCTATGCCTACTGATTATCAAAGAAAGATTCCTATATTCGATGGCACACCACAGAGTATATCAGCTCAACAACATATTGTCCGAATGACAGAATTTTTGGACCTGCATGAAATTGATGCAGAAAATGTCTCAATGAGATTGTTTGCCCAGACTTTTGGAGGAGAGGTTCATAAATGGTTCAGAGCTTTACAGGCAATGAGTATCAACACATTACAGGAACTTCAGACTTTGTTTCTAGATCGGTGGGAAATGAAGAAATATCCATTGCAAATCACTTCAGAGTATACCAGCATCAAGCGTAATCCTGGTGAGTCCGTTCAGGATTATATTATCAAATTTAATGCAGTGTATAATGCAATTCCAGATGACTTAAGACCGTCTAAAAAGTCAGCTCTTCTTAAATTCCTGGATGGTTTTGATACGGAGATGGCTTATTCACTACGAGATAGAGATCCGCCTACCTTAGAAGATATGCAAAAGATTGCTGTTAGTGTTGAGGCGAATCTAAATGATAAAAGAGCACGGTTGAAAGCAGAGAAAAGAGTGACTATAAAGGAAGAGTCTACATCAAAACCGCCCTGACTTCGTGAGATGGAAAAAATGTTCAAAAGAATCAACCTTCATAAACCAGAAACGCAGATTCGTAATCCAAATTACCGTGGCCAACAGCAGCCCCAGTTTAGAATTAAGCAGCGTGAACAAAGAGCACAAAAGCCGGTAGCCCAGTAGCAGATTAAAACTCCTCTTTTGCAGAATTTTGTGAGTCAAGATTCAGATGACGATGATGATGTAGTAGGGGACCAAAATCACTTCTTTACTCCTGACGATCTGCCCATTTACATCACCGAGGATGAAGAGTATGGAGAAAGTTCAGCTGCCTAGAAAGATGAAGATTTCATTTTAGCAAATGATGTAGATTTAGAGAAAGAATCGGATGATTACCAGAGAGGATATTTGAATGCTTTGTCCACTCAACAGAAGAAGCACTCATTGAGAAACCGATATGTGCCCATAAATCCAATTCAGAAAAGAAAAGAAGCTACAGCACCGAAGACGGATTCACCCATACTACAGAAGAAAGGAAAAGAGACAATTGATCCCACAACTAGTAAAATATCATCAGCAGAAAAAGTGAATCAAACAACTATAATCAAGGATAAGAAGGAATTTCCAGTCAAAGAAGTCGAAAAAGTTTGAGCACTTAGTTTGGAAAATGAAATTTCCAAATTAAAAATATCTATTCCTTTGACAGAAATCATGAAGAATAGTAGCTACCATGGTCAAGTCTCCAAAATTCTCAATTTTGATCCAATGTTTGACATAGTAAATGTTGAAGATGATAAGCTAGAATTGATATTTGGGCCTGCATTAGATGGTGAGTCCCCTGACAGTGATGTTCCTCCCTTTTATATTAGTTTGAGGTTGCATGAATATGTATTGCACAATGCTATGTTCGATTCGGGTGCCTCGCACAATTTGATGCCAAAGGTGATCATGCAAAAGTTGGGACTAGACATTACAAGGAAATATCATGATTTGTATTCATTTGATTCCAGTCGTGTAAGGTGTATCGGACTCATCAAAGATTTGGTTGTTAGCTTAGACCAAATTCCAGTGAAGAATGTCTTGATGGATGTGGTTGTGGCGGACATTCCTCCGCGATTTGGGATGCTCCTTTCAGGATCTTTGAGGGAAAAATTGAAAGGTACACTACAATTAGATTTCTCTTACGCAACAATTCCAGTCTTTGGTCAAATGAGAAAGTTATATCAACAGCAGAAGATGAAATACATGATAACCAGCAAAGAGAAGCCAATCAATCATCCTGTAAATTATGTACATACCGACTTAGAGTCATTTGTGTTGTTTGCTGATAGTTTAAAAGATATTGATAGTCGATTAGTTCAGGCGGAAGATATACCAGAAATAACTGAAAATTTTAGAGAAGTTCTACAAAGAGAAAGAAGAGAAAAGCAAACTATTGTGGAGCAATCAACTAAAGACAATGAGTAGCAAATAGGAAAAACAAAGCTAGTGTAATTTCAACATTTACAGGACGATGAAGATGGTCTTTGGACCATGGATTTTGATGGTGCAGTAGGTAGTGATGGTGTTGGAATTGGTGTTTGGATTCGTAGTCCATTTTTTACTACGGATAAGGTTCCAAGCAAAGAGAGAGTGTGTTCCTACGAGCTAGCATTTGACTGTTCTAATAATGAAGTGGAATATGAGGCTCTAATTGCTGGCCTTAATATTCTTAGAAAGTTGAAAGCAAAAAGGATTGCAGTCTATGGTGATTCAGAGTTGGTGATAAAGCAGGTTAAGGGTGAGTTTCAGGCCAAGCATCCTCGCATGAGAGCCTACCGTAATGCAGTCTTAGATATTCTGAAGTTATTTTCTGATCATACCTTGACATGTATGCCTCGCATACAAAATGGTGTTGCTGATGGACTTGCTAAGGCAGAAATCAACTTAAAAATTCTGATGAATTCCACCAACAAGTTCGAGATTCATGTGAAACACCGTCCCACCGTTCCAGACAATCAACGATGTTGGCAAGTCTTTTAGGATGACGAGGAGATTAATCATTTTCTGCAGAATAAGGGTAAGTTCAAAGACACCTCCATAGATATAGAGCATGATGATGGTAGTGATGATATACAAATAAATCAAATGGAAGTACTGCAACTTAAATATAACATCATACCTAAGGGGTTGATTCCTTTGGAGGAACTCTTTGACCAAGATGATGTAGCCCGTAAACCAACATTGAGGCCAGCTAAAAAAGGTGTTGAAGAGGTAAATATTAGGACAGCTAAGAATCCCAAGATGATAAAATTATCAAAGTAATTATCACCAAAGGTAAAGGCAGAGTATGTGAAGTTGTTGTCTTTAATTTCTGATGCTTTTGTGTGGGATTACTCAGATTTAAAAACATATGACACTAATATCATTTAGCATACTATCCCCATTAAATCAAATCAGAAGCCTTTTCGTCAAACGTTGAGGAGAATCAATCCAAATCTGCTACCATCGATTGAAAAAGAGGTAAACAGATTGTATAAGTCAGGAATCATTGTGCCTATCCAATTTTCAGATTGGATATCAAATTTGGTACCCGTGAGAAAGAAAACAGGTGAGATCCGTTTACGTATCGACTTCAAAAATTTGAATAAGGTATCATTAAAAGACAATTATCCACTGCCAAAAATGGACCACTTATTGCAGCGAGTAGTTGGAGCATCAAGGATGTCACTACTTGACGGCTATTCAGGATATAATCAAATTTTAGTGCATGAAGATGATCATGACAAGACTGCGTTTACCACTCTGTGGGGAATGTTTCATTATGCAAAAAAGCCATTTCGTTTGAAGAATGCAGGAGCCACCTTTTAGCGTGAAATGGACATGGCTTTCACCAACGAGAAAGATGTATTTTTGGTTGTTTACCTTGATGATTTAACTGTGTTTTCAAATTCTGGTGAAGAACATTTATATCATTTGAAAGTTGTTTTCCAAAAGTGCAGAAAATATGGCATTTCGCTGAATCCAAAAAAGAGTCTTTTTGCCATGGATGAGGGAAAGCTCCTTGGCCACATCATATCGAAAGATGGCATCTGTGTTGACCCTGCATGTGTTGAAGCCATCCAGCAAATTGAACAGCCCCAGAATAAGAAAGAAATATAGTCCTTTAATGGTAAAATGAAATTTTTGCGTCGTTTCATTCCAAATATTGCTGAGCATCTTAGAGAAATCACAAGCATGCTGAAAAAGGACAGTCAGGTAAAGTGGACCAAAGAGGTGGTGAAATCATTCAATTTGGTAAAGTTATCTCTTTCTTCAGCCCCTACTTTAATTAGCCCAGACTACACACAAGACTTCATTTTGTTCTCATTTGCTTCTGAGCACACTTTGGCAGCTGTATTAATGCAGAAAAGAGAAGGAGTTGAAAAGCCCATTGCCTTTTTCAGTCGGATTATAAGGGACAGAGCATTGAAATACAACATTATTGAGAAACAAGCACTTGTGCTTGTAAAGGCCTTGAAAGATTTCCGTGTGTATATACTACATTCCCACATTATATCATATGTTCCTAACGTAGCAGTTAAAGATGTTTTGGTACAGGCAGATCGAGAAGGAAGACGGGGTAAGTGGATCGCTGCGTTGTTAGAGTATGATGTGGAGATTAAACCAACCAAATTGATCAACGGACAAGGACTTGCCATGTTAATGGCTGAAAAAAATCTGCAGGTTCTAGATATAAATTTGATTGCTGCCATGTCCAATGAAGATGAGGAGAGTTCATCAGTTCAGCTATCTGATATGTTTCTTTCTTCCCCTTGGTATGCTGACATTTTATATGTGCTTCAAAATTTGTCTTCACCTCCCGGAATGCCTAGAAATAAGAGTAGAACATTGAAATTGAAAGCTGCAAAATTCTGCATATTAAATTCTGCATTGTATTGGAAAGACCTTGGTGGAATGTTATTCAATTGTTTGGTAGAGGAGGAAGCCAAAAGAGTTGTGGAAGAATTTCATAGAGGAGGCTGCGGAGGTCATCAGTTTTGGAAAACCACAACGAATAAGATTCTAAGGGTAGGTTATTATTGGCCTTCGTTGTTTTCAGATGTGTATAAGGCTATTAAGAATTGTCACGAATGTCAAATTTTCGAAGGGAAACAGAAACTACAGCCTTTGCCTCTCAAACCAATTGACATTAGTGCACCTTTTCAGTAGTGGGGATTGGATTTCATCGGGGAAATCCATCCGGCATCGTCAGGACAGCATAGATGGATATTGACAGCCACGGACTACTTTACAAAATGGATTGAAGCGATTCCTACTCGACAAGCCACGGATGCGATAATTATCTCTTTTCTTGAAACTAATATTTTGTCGCGTTTTGGGTGGCCTAGTAAGCTATTCACAGATAATGCAGTGGCATTCAAGTCAAAAATAATGGTTGAGTTTTGCTATAAGTACAATATCTTCTTGGGACATTCAACAACATACCATCCTTAGGGAAATGGATTGGCGGAGTCATCTAATAAATCTTTGGTTAATATCATTAAGAAATTGCTGAAAATTAATAAAAAGGGTTGGCACAAGAAATTAGTGAATGCACTTTGGGCTGATAGGGTAAGTTAGAAAAATTCTATTGGCATGTCTCCTTTCAAGTTGGTGTACGGGATAGACATGGTTTTTCCTACTTCGCTTGTTGCCCTGGTAGTCAAATTGCTTCAAGAAGCTGGTAGTGAGGAAGATTCCATGCAGCGGAGGATTAATCAGATGATTCATTTACAGCAGACACGGGACGAGGTATTTAAAAATACTTTCAAGCTGCAGGAGCGCATAAAAAATATTTATGACAGGAAGGCAAAAGCAAACACATTTCAGCTAGATGAGGTAGTTTTAAGGTGGGATGCCCGACATGAAGACAAAGGAAAGCACGACAAATTTGAAAACTTATGGAAGGGTCCTTACAATATTGCAGTGTCTCGTGGCCAGAAGGCTTTTCTTCTCAAAGAAATGAATGGAGATGATTGACCTGGAGGGCTGATCAATGGTCGGCTGCTAAAGCGATACCACTTCTGAGAATTTTCTACTCATTTCATCATCATTGTATATCGTTTTACTTTTTTTTTATTGCACATGTGTACTAATCTCTCATCTTCAGTCTAGGGCTCACAATGAAGGCTATAATTCTAGAGATGGAGGTTAGTTGGTTTGAAGTTTGTCAAGTCAGTTGTATTAGTCCTTTTAGTTTAAAAATCGAGTCAGTTTTGGTCAAAGTTGTCTTCGGTTCTCAGTCAAATCTGCAGTCACTCAAATTGTCAAAGTTTTGTATTGAAATAATGACTCCATAGCCCAATGGATGAAGGCACTGTCTAGGTCTTACAGAGATCTGCTGTTCTTGGCACTTCCGAGGATTATCGTTATACGGATAGATTATGACTTATCTTCAAAACTCTGTTTTGAAGATGAGTCGACATTTCATTTTTGTAATAAATTTTCAAAAATTTCAGTTCTTGAATTGTCTAGGCGCAGCCCTAGTCTCCTTTTCCAGATCATATCACAGTTATCCCTGCAAAAAAATTGTCAAAGAAAATAATTATTTCAACCAAATTTAAGGAGGAAACAAAAAGGTCAAAATTCTATTAATCCTGAAAAAGTGTCAATTGCAAAACATAACGAAGTGGGTTATGGAAGAGGCAAAAATCAAATTGGTGTCTATATAAAGGTTTTTCAATGAAGTTTCAAGTCATTGTGCATGCCAAAGGTGGAGAAAGTCATTGCAAGTCGATTTTGTGCGTTTGGAGAAGATTGGTCCCCATTTCACCTGCGCGGGGCACATAGCATTTCTACCCAGTGCAAAGTTGAACCAGCGCGGCGCATATACCTTGTGCGTTGCACTGGGTAATGAGCTCGTCGCTTATAGTTTGGAGCCCGAAAATAGGTTGAAAACTCATCAAATCACCCAATATTCACATCAATTTGCCAGGTAGGCTCGCCTCCATTACTTTTGCTTAGTTTTTGATGGTGAATGTGGTGGGTTCATGGATATGACTGTCGAAACAAGACTTTGAAAGCCTCCCTTTGCCAATATAAAAAGAGTGTTGTAGGTTTTAAAAACAGTTGTGTTACCAAGGTTGTTTCCTTTTCCCCATTTCCCTTTGTTCCTCATCCACAAATCCACTCCAAACGTCCTAATTAATCCCCTCATTAATCCTACACTACATCCCTAAAATCCTAATTCCTCACCCTTATAAAAAAAAAACTCCTTAAACCTATTCAATATCCCAAACCCTAAAACCCTAATCCCATATCTACATTTGCCCTCCCTTCCCTAATTACATTTTATTTCAAAATTCCCTTATTTCCTAATATTTTACCCTTCCTAACATTCCCTTGTACATTTGTTTTCTCTTGGTCACAACATTGTTTAGAGTAAAAAGCAGTTCACATTCAAATGCACACATGTTCATTCAGAGCAGTTTATATATCAACAACCATGTCATCTGGTCACTCATCTGAATGTGAGGCAAAGACCGAAAGTGATTCTTCCTTGAGAGAACAAGAATCCCAGAGGCCTCGGAAAAGTGGCAAACATGTCAGGGAAGAACCCATCACCCTCATAGAGCTGCATGCCTCTCATCTTTCCATGCAGTGCTTTGAGCATCAGTCATGCTATGGGTTTTGTCAAAAGGTAACTGAGGTCTAGTTTCATCATGAATTGGCTCATCTTTTTGTCTTTCATTTGCACAGAGACCAAGTTACCTTAGCTAGGGTCACTTTTACTCTTACACCGGAAACTGTTTCGCTAGCAACAAGTATACCAAATATTGGTGAATTATGGCATAAAAAACAACAGATTGATAAGCAGCATTATGAGCCATATATCAAACCTAATTGCTTGAGGCATCTTAAAAGAGTGCTCCCGTTCAGGTACTGAAAGATGAATATGCTCCACTCATGAGATTGATCATGAAATATTTCAGTTGTGAGGGACGATTCTCTTGTCTTTATGCTTATCACATCAGGTTACTCATGCATTTCACCAGGGTGCGGATGATGAACATTCCATATTTCATCTGCCAGAACATAGAGAGAATGACCACCTTTGTACAACAGAAAACTCCTCAGCAGCAACTTAACAGTGTCTATCATTTTGCTCACATCAAGATTTTGGTGGTTCATCAGCTTGGATTGCAGGGCATCACTTGGGCTGATTTCATCTCTCATGATTTTTTCAGAGCTTCAGGAAGAGTATCAAAGGTGAAACACGAGGGTGAAACTTCTCGGCAGTATGAGCATCATGAGACCAAGCCTATTTTCATCACATATCATAGAGGCACTAGACCTTTGTTCACAGCAGCAAAGCGAGTGTTATCTCCACATAGCGTGGAAGGGGCCTCGCGTCTGACATCAGCACCACAGATACAGTATAAGGGCAAGAAGCCCAAGCATAAGGAGTGGCCTTCAGGCAAGCCATCAAGTTTCGTTATCATTCATGATGATGAGATGGCTTCAGATTTAGAGGAGGCCACATATAAAAGGATTATCAAGGAGCAAGAAATAGACATTCAAGCCTTGCAAATCCAGCTAGAGATTGCCAAGTGGAACATTAGGTATCTAGAGTAGCGAAATAAATAGCTAGAGGATGAACATACACTTTATGAGCTGCGGCAAATCCGTGAGGATCGAGAATTGGCCCGAAAGAGACCTGGTGATATGACACTGGCTGATCGAGAGTCTATGCTCATATATGTTAACGCTCATCTGGAGAAATTGTTGGCAAAGGCCAATAGAGACAAAGACATGCTTCATCATATGAAAAATCATCATTTGGCTTGTATGCATGTCTGCAAAGCGAAAATGAAGATTCTAAAGAGGAGGTTGAGCAGAGCACTAAAACGGCGGAAAAAGCCTAATCCACTCCAGATTTTGGCCAAGGCCTCTTTAGCTCATCACCATACTTGAAAAGGGGACTCCAACCCAAATTTCAAGAGATTTGGGGCATTTTTTGTCATTTTGAAATTTTTTGGTTAAAAAACAGGTTTTTTCTCTATATGGGCTGCACACCTTGCGCGACGCATAGGATTGGGAGGTCCAAATGACAAATGGCTTGCAGTTTTGGATTTTTCATGAGAAATAATGAATTTTGGTACTTGGACAAGAAATTTGGGCAAGTTTTGGGTCCCCAAAAGGTAAAAAAACATGCAAACAATGACCTCATTGCCCCTTTTTTGGACACATAGGAAGCAGTGTTGGGCGAATGCACTTTTGAAGGGGCAAATGGACACTAAATTGAAACATTGCATTTGGGTTAGAAAGTAGACAAGTAGGGCTTTCCAACAAGCCAACCTGAGCTCAATTGGGACTTCAGAAGGTGCCTCAAAATCAGCAGCAAAGTAGCGCGATGCACACAGAAATCAGCGCGGTGCACAGAGGTTTTTGGCCCAATTTTTCACCTTCCAGCTCAGAAATTCGACCAGTTTGACTAGTTTTGCTTCTTGATGTAATTTTTGACTTATTTTAATGTAATTAAGCGAACATGATGTAATTTTGGCACTTAGTTACTTGTTCTAGAAGATTCATTCACCAAAAAGTGAGAATTAAATGAATGAATCAGTTTCCTACCTTATAGAAGCAAGTTGTTTTGACTGCCTAGATTGTAGTGCTTTGTTTAGAATTGGTTGAAACATCTCCTAGGATGATGAGCTTGACCCCTAGAGGCAATGGAATGGGTTGGCTTGCCTATATTATGTATTTTCTAAGTCATTTTCAGGGTTTGACTTTTGGGAACAACTTAGACTCTATTGTACATTGTATCTCTGCAATTTTGGCAAAGGAAAGACCAGGGTTTTGCAGCACTGTTTGGGATTCATGCGGCTTTATGTTTTCATGGTGTGCCTCTCTGAGTAATTGTAAGTTTATCTAGTGTTTTTTGTATCATTTTCATGCTTCTTCTTCTGAATTTAAAACAAATGAGTGATTAAGGTGGAATTCATAGTTGTTATACTCAACCTTTGAATTTGTTTAAATTTCCATGTTTTCTTCAGTTTAAGAAGAATCCTTGAGACTTCCTTGCTCTCCTTAGCTCCTCACCCATCTGATCTACCCACCTCACTTTCTTTAAAGCATCAAAATGATTTCCTTCCTCGCCCCAATCAGATCTCTGCAGAAACTGTGCCTCATCCCCAAGCCCAAATTGCCTTTCCCATTGTTTTCAACAAAACCCTAAAAACCCAAATCAAATCAAATCCTTGCACTTAATACCTAGCCTAAGATCAGTTGAAAATTTAATCATCTCGAGCCTCTTTGATTACCTTTTCCGAGATAGACCTGGAGAGAGCCCTCTTCTGTCCCCGTAGGGCTAGCTACAAGGCTGAGCGTGGTTTGATGTAGCCTTGAGTTTTACCATATTTCAGCCTAAGGTAGATTTGAGCGCTAACATCAGTCAGATTGGATTCCTTGAGACAATTGCGAGGTCTGACCCAAGATAGTTGCTAAGCTCAAAAAATTGTGAGATACAGTCAGACATGCTTCCTTGAGAAAATTACGAGGTTTGACCTAGGATAGCTCCTCAGCCCAAAAATTGTACAATCTTGGGAGATAGTCACCTGTTCCTCCCAGAAATTGTGTAGTCCCTCTAGGACAACCATCTCTTCTCAGCCTAGAAACTGAATAGATTTTCATCCCAGGCTCACACATCGATGCATGTGCCTTTAGGTTGACCAATTCCCTCTGGGACCAAGCAAAACTAATTTGCATGCATTGACTACTTCTCCCAAGGTAGTGTGAAAAGACGTCGCTTAATTCCACGATCTATTTTTAGCAGCTGGAGGTTACATGCAAGGATAATTTCATAAACCTCTAGCCAAGTGTCACTTTTCCTGGATTTGTGGAACACACATCACAACCTTGATTTTATCAAAACTCATCAACTAGATGCTATAGAGCTCATTCCTCATATCAAGCTTCCGGCTTTGACAACCCACATTGCATATAGGATTCGTTGGCACATTCATCTTAGTTATTACGAGGTAAGCCTACTTTTCATGTCTCACACTGTGTTTCTGTCACTTTTTGTGTTTTGCTTCGTGTTAGTGCTGTCTGCTTCATTTTAGTGAGTTCTTTCTATCATTTTGATATATGTTAACTTGTAGAAGCACCATTTCAATTTTCATTCACATCTCATTTCTATTGCATGTATGACACTATTCTTGCACGAACAGTTGTTGTTGTAGTGACTTGCTTCACACACATGCATGATTTCCCATTTCCTAAATCCTACAATTACTGTTTGCATGCATGATCATTCACTCTTGTTTACACTTATCTCACCATGCATTCAGACTTCTCATGTTTTCAATCACTCGTCAGCCAGTCTAGGTTGCCTTGGCCTGGACCATGCATTGCCTGACTACCACTGTGCATTTCTAGAAGTGAAGGCTCTGCTTTCCCTCCTTAAATTGTGCAAGTCTAGCCGAACACTGACCTCTAGGCTTGCATTTCGCAATTCTTGGAGGTAGTGTCCCGCTGCCACCGAAACTATGCAATGCATTTTGTAGGTTGCATGTCACTACGGACTGAAAATTCACATTGCATAGTTTTAGTCCTCAGTAGACCAGGTTGGACTGTGCATTGTGTAGTTCTAGTAGTTAGTCAGCCTCTTAACAATTCAGACTAAGCTTTGTGTGGTTTTGGCAGTCAGTCTCCTGACCACCCAGTGGAAATTGCACAACATTCATGATCAATCAAACATGTATGTTGCAAGTCAGTCCTCAAGTTTGTTTTGGTTTTTGATTGACAGATTTCTTGCAATGAGTGTGGCTATGTCTCCAGGAATCACAGGTGTCCATCTGTCTCTCAGCAACACAAATACAATGACCATCAGGAGAGAAGAGTCAAAGGACACCATTTAAAGCACAATGGGGGTTGCAGCTAGGCAAGTGTATGTGAGCTTGCCTACCTATGAAGACATCAAGTTGTTCATAGACAAGGACATCGAGATAAGATGGCAACAACATCACAGTGAGTAGCACCATTAGTAGTAGCAGAAGGTAGCACACCCACATGCAGGGAGTGCAAGAGGAGGGTTGTTGACAACATAGAGGCGAAGCAAAGCTTCAAGTTCAAAGTAGATACACTCATGAAGAAAGAAACTTTGGAGATTGAGGCTATGAGGTGATGACATGACAAGATGAAGATCACGCAAAGGCAGAGAGAGAAAACATAGAAGGAGTTGCATGTGCTGAAGAAACAACTCAAGGAAGAATAGGAGTTGCACAGATGAGAGGATGAGTTGCAGTAGGAATAGGTACAATAGGGGGCACAACATGTACAAATGGATGAAACTGTAGCCACACAAGTTATAGAACCATCCCAACAGCTGGCATGGAGTAGACAAGGTGAGCAATGTTTTTGATCACATGCAAGGGAATTCAACAGCATGCATGCTATTGTGTGCATGCATGCGATCCCACCCATTTGGCACACTCACTGAGGTGAAGACAAGAAGCAAATCCAACTAGGGTTGGACATGTACCTCAACAAGTTGATGCTTGTGGTCACCAGCACACACTTGGAGATCAACACAAACACTATGCATCAGTATGTTGCTGGTCCAACCACACTCAAGACGATGATGCACATGCTATCAAACAAGTTGGACAAAGGGGCTATATCAGTGTACCCAGATGCAACACAGGCAAGAGTTCTCTTTCAGCAAGATGTCACCATTGAGTGCATGGACACCATCATGGATGACCAAGCTTGGCATCAGATCACCACCATCGACCATCACAAGGATGTCAAAGGGTTGGTCTCATCACAACAGTTCAAGTGTCAGCGATGAATTGCATGTTATGATGAAGCCATTTTGTCTCACATGGGTACATGTGTAGATTGTATGTAAGGTCTTGTCAAGTGGGAGTTCAAGTGTCGATAATTGAATGTAACAGTCATAGAGTAGTCAAAGAGTCATGAGGGTAGATGAACGGTCACAAAGGGGAATGTCAAGGGTCACCCCACCCTTTGCTATAAGTAATCCCTCATAACTCATTGTATAGGTTTTTGGTCAGCCAAGCTTTCGATAGGAGTGTCTTAGAGAGAGCTTGGACAATATTGTTACAATCCTTGGCTTCTCCACTGTGGAGAGCTATTATATATCTTTGGAGGAGCATGCGGTTGTGACTGTAACGTTCTGCTATCAGGACTAGTGGTTGGACATGGATGTATTGTATGACTGGAATTTACAATTCTATAGGAGGAGGATCCATACAATGTCTACTGGTTGAACTTTGTCATGGAATTAAACACAAAAATTGGCTTTTGAGTTCTTCATTGGCTCCCTGTACAATCCACGATACTAGGATTTTAATCTCAGGCATCATACATATTATACCATAACTTCCCATGCTTATTCATTTCTCCACAGAGTGTGAAAGTACTCTAAAATAGCCACTCTCCTCATCATTTAAATTTACCAGTCGTCCACGTGAAGCAACTGAGTTCTTTCTCCATTTCTTCAGTTCTTATCTATGAACTATTGTCCTCGTTTCCTTATCTCAACACTTTCTGCATATCCAACTGACTCCATAAACCAACTTTGTTGATATGCATTTAATCTTCAACTACTGACCCATTCATCCATTTAACTCACTGTCCTATTTCATTGAAGCCCCAACATATCATAACTCAAAAAAAAGAAATGTTATGATATTACATCGCTCTGATACCCTTATCCCCCTTAGCACTTAACTCCCTAAGCGTATTCTTTCTCATAGGAACGAGCTTGTGATAGTCGGCTTAGCTTACCACTTTAGCATTATATTGAATCCCCTTTGCATCATAACTTCTACAAAGTCCCAATTGCATCTTAGCTCCCATTGTTTAGCCCTTGGGTCCTTCGAGGTCGATACGATCATGTGCTAGATAATATTAAAACCCCCTTTATTCTAACTTTTTCAAATTTCATTTGCACATGAGTTATGATGTACTCATCCTCGGATATACTAACCTCTGATACACTAACATCACTTCTACAAGTGGAAAATCTTGAGTGGTAACACGTGTCACCTTGATTTTCCCCATTGAGCCACCAAAAGTGCAAAAACAAGATGTGACGTGTCCATCTTATTGCAACGTCATGCTGATCTCAGTTGCTAATTCAGCTTCTCGGAGCCAACCACGTGCTGCCATGTGTCCTACGAGAGGAGAGAAAAGGGGTCCCAACACACCTTGGTTTTGCAGCAAAAATTGTTGTATTTGTACAACTTTGAAAACCTTGACACTTTCAAAGAGTTGAAATCTATAAGGAATTACTAGGTTCCGATATTCCTATATGCTTCGACCTTCGATATCAGCCCTCTGATACTCTTATGGCCATATGCTCTGGGGTTCATATACTCTCCAACCTCTAATTCATCCTGCTCCAATGTTCTAATATTAGGTTGCGATGTGTTCCAAGGTTCCAATATTCATATCTTTGATATAGCCTACTTCGATGCTCTGATATAGCCTACTTTTATGCTCCAATATAGCCTGCTCCAATTTGCTAACATCTCATATTTTAGTCTGTTTAGGACTTTAAGACCCTGACTTCGGAAGTTCACAAATTTTGATCTAGGAGGTCATTTTTAGACTTCCACACACTATTGGAAATCTATTTTAGAGAAATCTCCAATGGACAAGGTCTAATGTAGGCTTTGAGCCCATCTGCTACCTATAAATTGACTGTGAATTCTATTTCATTCTTTCATCGTGGAATCCTGAACTCTGAACCATCATAGTTATTATTTTATGGCTTCTCTAGTAAGCCTATTACTATGATGATTCTCTAAAGAGCACTGTCGCAACCATGGGATTTCTCTTGGACTTCCAATCACCATAGTCATCATTTTATGGCTTTTCAATAAGCCTGCTATTATGATGATTCTCTGCCATAAGCTTACAACTACCATAGTATTCCTCTTGGACTCCCAAGCATCATGCTAATTTGATTGACATTAATTCCAACACAATCAGAGCCACTAGCCATCCAGACACTACCAACTATCCAACAAATTTATTGTTAATAGATGGAACACTGGCATATAAAAGGGTTAAAAGGCATCCCTTTCGAGGCTATAAATGTCTGTTGGAAGTAGTGGCCATGCCTATGGTATGGATGTTAACACTATGATTTACTTGAATACCTTTCTTACTTGAAAAATGATTGATGACCAAGTTGACTATTGTACATATTGTTATGGGATAAAACACCCTAGGGTCTGGGTTGAGAACCCCAATAGATTAAAAGGAATACACCAACAAGAAGCAAGTAAATAAGAAGTATTAATGCTTAAAATACTAAAGTGGGATGAACAGATAGTACCTTAGCTCCCACATTTTAGGATGCTCCCATAGGGTCCAAACCCTTTATTTCCTCCCATTCTTCAAAACCTGCAATTCATTCCAGAAAAACATATATACTAGCAGTAGTTCAAATCATGTTCAAGATATGAATGTTAGATCATATAAGCATATCGATATAAAACATGAGATCATACATAATTATATCATAACATGAGTTAAATAATAAAGATCATCACATCAGGAACATGACAGATATTCTTTATTCATGTCTAAAAAGAATGTGGTAGAATACAACCTGATTCAACCATGGCTCTAAGTGAGACCTTCCTCTGGACCCATCTGGCCCAAGCCTCAAAAATCCTCTTTCATATGCATACACATAGATGTCATATAAAGGAGATGGGAATCTTTATGAGGAAACGAGGGTTTCCTATAGCTGGGAGTGCAGGAGGCATAGGGATAAATTAGACTTCATTAGGGACTAATTGGATATAATATCAATATCCTATCTTTCTCCCCCTTAGGCCTTCCTAAGAGGTATACTTATACCACCTCAAAACAATTGTTTCAGTTGGAATTTAGTTATGCCACAGACTCCTATAGGTGGGCTTTCGGAGTAACCGGTAAACCTCACCCATAAAATAGGGATTTTATATATTTTTTAATGTTTTAAATTATATACACAGGTTGGGTATAGTTGGACCCGCGTGTGCACATGCTTTTTGAAGGGAAGAGTTACATATGGAATTTAAAATAATTGTTTTTAGAAAATGGACCAAATCTTAAGGGAAAGGGCTTCCCAAGGCCACAAATCAGAGAATAAAGTATACAAGGGTGATAAATGATACTATAACAAATGGTCCCTAATATATGAGGTCAAAAGGGGTACATGATGGCCAAAATGTAGTAAGTGTATAGAAAGAATCATGCAAGGACTTGGGAGGAGATCACCATATTCCAACCTACCAAACCAGTAGAAGAGATCAGAAAGAAAGCTCATGTCTGAGGCAGGTATACCCATGCTCAGACATGGTAAAGCGCATTTGCATATCAAATATAGAGAAGATCCAATATGTATATGTGTATAAAGGAAACTGAGAAATACAGAGTGGATCATCTGATCATAGTTGCAAAAGTACATATCAAGGCCATGTCACAATATCACATATAAAAGAACTGATCAATGATGTTGAAGGATATATCTGATCATTGATGTCACATAATTGATCCTCAAAGTACCAAGTCAAAAAGTGGAATAATGGTACTGCATGCAACTTATGTGCCAACATATAAAATGTTGTTGTGATGAATTGCAACATATAAGGTGGATGTTGTCACTGGTAGAAAACTGGAGGAACTGACAAGAGAACCAAAAAATGTTGATGCAACTCGAGGTCTTCATCAACCTACATGGAACATTTCAACACTATGGGAATAAATGAGTTGAAGTCGACCATGTGAGAAATCATTTGATTACTGGTCATTGATGTATACCATTAATAAACATGAGGCAACTCACCAATATTGATGGTGAGTGTCAAGGTACCCCAATTGTTACATGGAATTTTCATCTATGGATAAACACATTTTCCCTAAGTGGGTAGCTACACATAGAACAACAAAAAGAAATTAGTTTAACCTTTTCCTATAGTATATATATGAGATGAAGGAACTTTCTTGTAGTCTTTCGCTTCCTTGATCTCCTTTGAATTTCTCCTGTCGCTTCTACTTGAACTGAATCCACTCAATTGGTACATGTGTCAGTAGAAACATAAACAACAACGATCAAAGAATACATGATATATCTACTATAAACCAATGGAATCAACCATATTGAAACACATAATCAACATAGATATGAACAAGAATATGAGGAAAGGAATAAATAATTTTATTAATGTAAAGGAAGAGTTTCACCCAATATAGTTCGACCTTGTGCCACTCATCCAGCTTTAGTCCAACCCTCGTCACACCAAAAACACACTAATCCAGTAGCATAACGTTACTTGACATGAACTAAAATCTCACACCAACAATATTTCCTTGTAATCTTCAGAGTCTAGCCCCTTGATCACTATGATGAGTGCTCAATTTATAGGGAATGGAGGTGGTTTTGTCATAAATTAGGGTATAGAATGGCCTTCCAACATTGGAGTTAGTTTCTATGGAGCAAGGGATGAGAGGATAGGAGGATAATTGATCCATAGCCTATCCAAATTCAAGCTCATAGTATGAGATAAGAAATGGTATCCTTCTAGAATGCTCTAAAATCAGAGAATATTACTAGAATCCAATGTGATTTTTACTCATTCTCAACCGGTGCAGGTCAAAGAGGGCCTAAGTGGACTGTAGTGTAGGCTTGAATGGGCCTACCTGCTCTGCAGCACAGTTACCCCTGGCCAAGGTCATTTTGGTGTCCCAAGGAGGCATTTCAGCAAGGTCTCAGGCTAGGAAACTTTCATGGATGGAAGCATTCAATGAGATGACTTGTCTAGGGCATGTAACAACTGAATTAGGGTTTGATGAGCCCTAATTGTACTGATCTAAATGTTAGGATTGATGTGTCCAAATAGATTTGTAACAATTTCCCCCTAAATCATGAATCCGAAAATGATAATATCGAGTGATATGCTTTACGATGTGACGAGGAGGATCTGATGCGGACGATGACTTGCATCAATTACAATACATAACACCATGATATCTTTGAATTTTTCATGAATTGCTGAGGGAAGGCATACCCATACTCAAAACATAAAATTTTCATTACATGTACATATTAGATAGTCATCTACATATATAGACCCATGATAGCATGACCATGTTTGTAAAGTCATCATACAAATGATTTAGTACTTCTCCTGAAATCGTAGCCTGGGTGGATGAAATTAGATCTAGGTTCTTATATCTCGTCCAATCATTTGCTCAAGTATGAGTCTAACCATGTGAAAATGTGATATGAAGTCGAACATGGGAAGGCACCATCTGATTACAAGCCAATGATGTAAGTTGTTAACAGATGTGAGAGAGATCACTGATAAAGATAATGATTCTCAAGGTACTATAGTACATTCTCCATGGTGTGAATAGATGTTTTGATGTCAAACACCATACAACATCTTTCGGTCGAAGGCCAGTGATGTCAACTTATCGTCGAAATTTAGAAACTTTCCATTGATCTATGCAAGCCCCAAGGTACTAGAAGGGTGTTTCTAAGTCAACTTATTGTATAATGTGATGATGTCGACAAGAAGCAACTCGTCATAAGAGGGCCTTGATGTATCCCCCAGTAACGACAAAAAGGAGTGTAATGATTTTTGAGATGGAATGTGACTGATGACACAAGGTTCAGGAATGGGAGTCATGAAAATGAAGGTTTATGAGTATTACAAAGGATGAAGTTTACTGAGTGACTTCTCTTGAACATGTCGGTGACACTAAATGAATTGGTATCATTGACCCAAAACTAAAGTGATGGAGGGTGTGATAGACCATAGGTATGATAACCATCAAGTAGATAACCAAACCCAAATAGTCACAGAGATGAAGTGAAAGTGTCATATTTAAGAGCGACTTGCTACCATAAAGTGATTTACCCCTTTTCCCATTTTCCCCAATCATTGTTGACCAGTACCTATTTATTTTTTAACAAGCTTGAGGATGATAACATATGCTTGTAGTATAATTCTACCCTTCAGGTGAATCCATCACTCTGTGATGTTTTAACGATTCTAGTGAAGGTGAAACTCGATCTTGTCATGATTGACAAGTTTGTCACTATTTGATGTTTTAATGAGTTTAATGACACTGGGAACTCTGTCCTTTTCATGTTTAGAGAGTTTGAAAAGGGACAAAATTAAAACTCAACAAGTTCTTTTTCGTGAATTTTTCTCTCAAGTCCGAAAAAGTGTAAAATAATACAAGAGAGAACCTATTGACCATGTTCGATCAACGTATTCCTTTTTCGTAAATAATTTATCTCGGACTGGAAAAGGGTTAAACTTATACTGAGTAGATGTCATTTCCAATCCATTTATGAGCTGAAAAGGACAAATGCTCGGCAATATTTTCATATTTTGAGAATCTAAAAAGAGGTTAAAGAACACTCTAGGGGGGTTCCTTTTTCAATGTTTAACAGAGCTTGAAAAGGAGATAAAAGTATGCTTTGTGGTCAAAAGTACAATTCACAATCATTCACGTCAAATTCACTATGTCAACTGTAAACCTGCTCAAAGAACCACCAAACAGATTAAATGTACCTGTTTCATTGGTAGAAAAAGGTAAAAACTATAACTTATTCATTTAATGAACATGAAAATACCATAAAACAAGAGTTTACCAAGTAGTTTTTACCATTTGATGTTTACCATTCAATTTTGTGCTCTAAACCAGTTTTTACCTCGAACTTTAGCAGCTAATTGCTAGAGATTCTATGGATCATCCTTCACACCGTCAGGACTAGGTAGGAGATCTACCTCTTCTCTTTCATTTAAGTTCATTCTTTTGTAGTTTCAGGCAAATGTTTTAGGGTTCTGAGGTCCACAGGGAAAATATACCTCGCCCTAGGATTAGCACAACCTAACACATCGAAAACTACACTACAGTGCACCCAAGTAGAAAGGTACCTGCTCTTCAGCGCACTGTCTCATGACTAGGGTTGCGCTGGGCACAGTTTAGAAATTTGTTTCTCCTGTTTTACCCAAAAATCCTCCAATTTTTTGCATGAAATGGATCCTAACAAAGCCTATGGTTTGATTTCAAACTTTGATCAGATTAGAATGGCTATTACTTGGCATGAAAGAGAACATGAAGAACATGATATGGTTGCCCTAAATAATCTAGGTACTATTGAGGCCCTCAGAGATTGTGGGTTACTCAAATACTTCAGGTTGTCTAGGATGAGGTAACAACTAGAACTATTGCAGTTCTTAGTTCATCCATGGGATCCAACAGATCAAGCTTTTCACATAAGGGACAAGGTTCTCCCTATATTTATCGATGATGTTTACTTCCTTACAGGATTTTCAAGACGTGGTGCCCCCATATCTCTTTCAGGTTTTTCCTGTGGGGGTGAATAAGTGAGGGACTACATTCGAGAGTTCTGTCAACTAGGTACACGGCCTAGCAAAGATGGGAAGATAAACATTAGGGATGTTCGTGATTTTCCCTTGTGAACAATCCTTTTCACTATCACAAAGTTGACAGGTAGTGTGACACTTCATCTGGTGAATAGATCATACATGCAGTTTGCGCTTGAGTGCCTTGAGCTAACTATATTCAACTAGTGTGAGGCAGTTATCTCTTTGATGAAGGAGCAGCTGGCCAAAGTAAAGAGCGGTAAGATGAAAAATTTTAGCTATGGTTCAATCTTGATTTCCTTTACTTTGGAGAGAATTCCATTGATGCAACCTCAACATGTGTCACTGAGTTTGACTGGTCCTAGAGATCCACGGTTGTAGAGATGGGTTGAGTTGATGGCTCGACATTCTGGTCAATCATCAATCTTATTTCCTCCTACATTCTTCAGTTGGCTCTGTTAACAACACGTTGTCATCGAGGAGCATCCATATGTAGGAATGGACTTTCGTTGAGATCCAGATTTGAGGTTACTAGTGTGTGCTCAATGGGGTGCTATAGGTAAATTGTTTTGACCAAGTGTTTTGATTTTTTAAGTTTTTACATGTTTTTATGTTTTTTGATGTTTCCAAGACTAAACTAAAAATGTTTTCATGCATACATATGTTAGCATTGTTCAACCAATGGGTTATCAACAAGAGGCAGGTGAACTAGTGTGGAGAAATGTCAGAAGAGCAGTTCTCCAGGATTTGGATTTGATCGAGACATTGACAAAGTTACAACATCATATAGAGGGGTTAACCCTTGGTATTCTGGATGTCTAGATCGAGGAGTTACCAATGAGGCTGCAACACCACACTATTGGTGTACCTAGTCATTGGATGAGGCCATTGCACATGATAGCTTAGTTTGTGACCTGTATTAGGTCTACTTAGGATGTTTTTCTATATGAATTTGAGTTTTCAGGTCAGATGATCAACATGTCTTGGACACAAATTTTGCAAAAACTTTAAATATCTATCTATTTTACTTTCAGTGTTTTTATATGGTTATGTGTTATCCTATTCAACTATTTATGTGAATTGAAAATTTACTTTTTACATGTGTCGTAAATGTTTGCTTAACACATAGTTTTCTAAAGAGTCAGTCAATGTGTTAAAGTTCCTGGAAATTTCTTGATATTGCATGTAATCAAATTGTCTTTCCAAGAGATGAACTCTAAGGAACATATGATAAATAGTTGGATTTCAAACAATATAAACGTTTGTAAGTTGCAGTACGACAAGTTGTGAGTTCAACCTAATGATGATTCGAAAAATGCCAAGCGAAATGGAATCAGAGAGGAGTTCGATCAATGCATTATACTTATCGATATTGTTCATAGAACAACCAATAAAAATCCCTTGAAAAATCACTAACTTGCCACTTGGAGTGAATATGGCCCATGCTGCAGAAGATAGGCTCTACGTACTACGACTAGCACCATGAACATAACCAAAAAATGGTTCCAAAGGTTCTGACATCTTCAACAAATGCAAAGAGGATTACATAACCACATGCAAAATCTAAAAGTCACACTGTGACACACACACATGCAATCAAAGCATATATATAGTGTTTTTTACTATGCAAAATCAAGCATAGTAACATTTCAAATACAACCCGTTTCGGGGCTGTGACAATGGAATTCCTTCATAATCAACTAGCTCATATGCACCTTTTGCCAAAACACGCTTGACAATATAGGGGCCCAACCATATTGGTTCAAATTTCCCTGCTCCTAATATATCAGCTTCCTGATGATAAAGCAAGACTAGGTCTCCTTTTGAGAAAATGTGAGGCTTGCCATTTTGGTCATATTGCGCCTTGATTCATTTCTTATGTGCTTCGTTGGACAATGTGGCTTCATGACGTGTTTTATCTAGATGGATGAGTTCTAAGAAATGTGCTTCTTCATCAGAAGTGTCGGGTGATAGGTCAATTGTGAGTTTTAATGATGAAATTTCACATTGCATGGGCAAGATTGCCTCTAGATCATACACCAATTGAAAAGGTGTGAATCCAGTTGCATTTCTCATCGAGGTTCGGTAAGCCCACAATGATGAGTATAGGATTAAATGTCTGTTTCACTTATGAGCTCCTATCATTCGTTGAAGCATTCACTTAAGGATTTTGTTGATGGCTTCAACTTGTCCATTAGCTTGCGAATAATGAGTAGGACTATCATGTGAAATTCCTAACTTGGCAGTTAGTTCAGTCATAATATGGTTGCGAAAATGTGAACCATGATCTGTAACTATAGCTTTTCATACAACAAACCGTGCAACCACATGGTTGAAGAAAGAAAGAGCAGCCATCTCACCACTGTTGTTTAATGTAGGCATGGCCTTGACCCATTTTGTAAAATAGTCCATGGCAACAATAATATACCCATGCCTCCTAGCCGAGGTAGGGTTACATGTCATGAAATCAATGCCCCATTTTGCAAATGGTACAACAACAATGATAAGATGCAATGTTGCAGGTGATAATCGAGTTTTTCAGTAAAAAATCTGGCATTCATGACAACTTCTAACCGCAATAATGAAATTGTAAAGTATGGTTGGCCAGAAGTAACTAGCACGAAGAATCTGCTGTGTGGTAGCATAACCAGATAAATGTCCACCACAAGCATCAAAATGGAAATCATTAAAAACTTTCTCGACTTCCTCATGTGTGAGGCACCTCCATAAAACCGTATCAATACCACAACAATTAAGGGTGTTGCCAATGATCAAATAATCATTGGATTGATATCGATAATGTCATTGTTGCGAATGAGAGGTATCGGGCCAGAAAGTTTTGGTTTGGAGATAGATCAGTATATCTCCAAAACAAGGGTCAAATGACGAAATCATAAACAGAGAATTGTCCAGAATTGATGGTTATGCTGTTGAATCGATGTCGGTAGAGGGAAGGTCACAAAGAAGCTCGACAAAAACTAGAGATTTCTTTGACTTGGATTTCATGAATTCCAAATCAAATTCCTGCAAAATGATGATCCATTTCAAGTATTTTCCCCCCAACAGTTGACATGACAAGATGTTTGTCATAGGGTTGCAATCCAAAATGACAGTGGTCTTTCGGAGCAGGATATAGTGGTGAAATCACTGTACAGCTTGAACAGTAACCAGAGCTAGATTTTTGACATAAGAGTACTTAACTTCCATATCATTGAGATTGTGGCTCAAATATTAGATCAGATGTTTAGTTCCATCTTCTTTTTGGACTAAAACCATAGCAATGGTTGTATCTGTAGCAACAAGATATAGGAAAGAATCGTTTTGATAATTAGGGGCATATATTAATGATGCTCGAATCAGGGTATCTTTGAGAGAATCAAAGGAAGCTTGCACAACCTAATCCCAATGAAGTGGAATTCCATTTTTCAAAAGATGAGTAAATCCTTTAGCCATTCCAGCATAGCTGGGAATGACTCTCCTTAGAAAGTTATCCTTCCCTTGGAGTCTCTGTAACTGCAGTAAATTGGAAGGTGGAGACAGATCAAGAATTGACTTAACCTTCAAAGGGTCAAGTCGAATTCCTTCTTTATACACTATGAAACAAAGAAAATGACTAGAACAAACACAACACACATATATGTGGATTGAGTCAAATTTTGTAGTTTCAGCACCATAAAAATATAGCTCTCGGATGTTGTGGTTGATCAACCCGTTTCCGTGAATGAGCAGGTAAATCATCTAGATAGGGTTGAGCAATGTGTTCGATGTTGTGGAAGGCATAATTCATTTCATTTCCCCATCATTCTTCAAACCAAAAGGGAGTTTCCTATATGCGAATGTGCCCCAAGGACAAATAAAAGCAATTTATATTGGTTTTCTAGGTGGATACTGATCTGATTATAGTCGAAAAAGCCATCCATAAATGAAAATATTTCACATCTGGCACAGTGATCAATTATCTGGTCGATAAATGGAGTGGGATAGTTGTCATTTGGACAAGAATTATTAACATCCATATAATCAAGACACACTCATATTGTTCCTTGGTTCTTCATGACAGCGATAAGATTGGAAACCCAATCAGTAAGAAGAACAGGGTATATGAGACTAGCATGCAAAAGTTTTCCAATTTCTACTTTTATGGCAGCAACCTTCTTTGGATGAACGGGATGGAGGCATTGTCATACTTGTTTGACATCAAGATAAATTTTAATCTTATGTTCAACTATACTAGACTCAATACCTAACATTTTCTCATATGATTAGTCAAATCTATCATGGAATTCATGAAAAAAATCATGGTAAGTTTTAAGTTCCGGTGGAGAAAAATATTTACCAACATGAATGTTTTCAATAATTCTAGGTTTGGTTGAAATTTCGATAGAAATGTTTTCTTCAATATTTGATAAATTTCGTATGGAATTGACTGTGTCTATAAATAGAAAATTAGAAAGGAAATCAACAATTGAAGGGTGATTTAGTTCATTTGGAATATCTTCTATGTGAGCTGGAAGATGGGATCAATGATGATAATCTACCCATGGTTCTTCTTCTATCATCATTGATTAGATGATTCCTTCATCAGTAGAAAATGTACATGAAAAAGGATTAGAGGAAGTACCATGTTCTAATGAATGATCAACCCATACAATTGGTGATGATAGATTTGGATTTTCCACACAAGCCAAAAAGATTGATTGCTATATAAGTTCAATGGGCCTTAGCGACATGGTTTCATCACTCATATCATCTTTAGAAATATTAGAAATCTTCCATGAATCAGATGAAGTGGAAGATATCATGTTACAAGTCTCAACTTTTGCAACTTCCACCATTTGTGATGGTGATGGTAGTGAAAAGGTACCCATTAGGGAAGAATCTTTGAACAGACCTACTCCAACTTTTTGAAGAGATATGGAGGGTTCGTGAACTAATGGAATGCTTGTAGTTGCATATGAACTAGAGGCAAAGAAGCTGAGTTGATCAATTACTGTGATTCTGCCGTTACGAGGGAAAGAAATCATATGAAATTATGTCAAAACCACAACATCCGTAGGATAAACCCATGGTCTTCCTAGTAAAATGTTGTAGTCAATGGGTCCGTCAACGACCTCAACTTCAACAGTTATAGCTTTCCCCCTAGTTCTATGTGCAGGTTACTTAAAATTCCACAAGGTGTATAAGTGTGACCATCAAAAGCTTTTAACATTGTAGGTGATCGTGAGAAAGGCGGTGAGCCAAGTGTTTTCCAGCAATTCATTGACATGATACAAGTAGATGCACCCTCATCAACAATTGTTCAGTGAATGAGTTTATTCAAAGCTTTTACTTGGATCAAGAATGATAACTGTGCTGGTAATTGTGGCATATAACCTGCATGACTAGAAACCACAAGATCAGAATCCGTTGGATCAATTCCACCAATTGCTGACAATAAAGCTTACTTTTGGGAGGGACAATTTTGAAGCACCTCAAGCGTCGACATAGCAGAAGGTGACTAAGCTAGATATTCTACTATGTTGTAATTTTCTGTTGCTCGAGCTCGAGGGTTGAATGTAGATTTATGTACAACTCCCTTAGGCAATTTTATTGTTAACTTCAGTGCAACAGGTGGTGGAATAGAATCAGACGAAGTCGAAGTTGAAGCATTGGGTTGATTTGTAGCCTCGTTATTTGACGACGATGATGGATTACCATAATCTTTAGATCGTGTAATCACCAAAGCATCAATCTTAGGCTTAGTGGCAGATAGCATAAGAACTTGTGAAGTGGAAGCATGATTTGTAGCAACCAAATGATTCTCTAGATTTGCAAAAGGGTTTGTCAACAGAAGGATGCACTAGAAGTCTTAAGAAGTTTTGAGACTTCACAATGGCAAGGACAGTCTCACGTAAAGTGCTCCTCATTACAAATTAAACATGGGTAATGAGGTTTCCTAGCCAAAGAAGAGGAATAAAATTATTTCTCTTGAAGGGGAGGATTTTGTTTCTTTTTTTATTTCCCCTTTTTCTTCCTTGCAAGTTGCTTTTCATTTTTACCTTTGTCAGATGACATGACATTTACTTCGGAAGCAAGTGTATTATCAGATGCACTAGAATTTTGATTGGAAATATAATTTTTTTGACCAGATGGTCTACCTACTATTTGGGTGCTTAAAGAACCAATCACACTGTCACCAGCATGAGAGTCCTTACTAGATGGAGGTGGTGGAATAGTAAAAGCTAGTCTGGGTGCATTTGGAATTTTGTCATAGAGCATGCTAGACTGGGTGTAATTCATGTCTAATTATTGGGCATGAAAAATTACTTTCTCTTAAGTAAGAAATCCTCCCTTAGCCACATCGTTGGTGATAGATGGAAACAAGGATTTGATAAACCACTCAGCTAAACGTTGATCATGAACAAAAGTTTTGACCATTCGACAATGAAGATGCCACTCATGAATCTGATAAAAAATGTGAGTAGCAGTGGTCTGTTTAAATTTGGTTGACAGTTCTATTCTAGTTTCATATCTGATGGGTAACTAGAAGTGGGTTAGAAATGTAGTGGCTAAGGATGTGAAGTTGTCAAATGAAGCTTGTGGTAGTTCAATATACCACTTTGCAGCCGAACCAGTAGGTGTTCTCTGGAAAAGACGTAGTCTAACTGAATCATCATTTAGGGAGTTGGATGAACACCATAAATTAAAAGTCATAACATGGTTTGATAGATCTTCTCTAGAGTTTTCATTGAACTTAGGAATATTAGAAGGTAATTTGTGAGGAATCACTGGCCACCAAGGAGCATAAAGAATGGGATCATTAGTAAGCTGATTTAAATCAGTAATTCAAGTGTTACGACAAAAGGAAACTATCGGTTTAGGCCAGGTTGAGTGTAACTAGGGTAATATGGAATTACCTAAGCAATAGGCCTTTGCATAGCAACATAAGGAATTTGTTGCTAGTAACCTTGATAGGGGTAGGCTTGTTGAGAAAATCCAGTATAAGGTGGTTGTTGGGCAGCCAGATAAATTTGTTGTCGTCCAAACCCAACATAGGCTTGTTGACTAGGACTTGGGAAAACTTGTTATTGGCGAAACCTAGCATAGGCTTGTTGACCAAGTTCAGGATAAGTTTGGTATTATTGGAATTTCTGTTGTTGATATTGTGGCTACCACAGTTGTTGATGTAACAATTTTTTCCCACCAATGTATGCTTGAATAGCTAGTGAGTAAATTAAACTAGTATAAGTTTGAGTCATTACAGTAAATGGTAAATTGGCCTGAGGTTGTTGGATTCCAGTCACAAACGGTTGTTGTAAAATGGCCTGAGAAGACTGAGTTTGTAGACATGAAACTTGAGGGACAATGGTTGAGATATAATTACCTGAGCTTGCGACTATGGTAAAGTCGTAACAACAAGTTTTGTAGGTATGGATGAAATAGATTGCATTGGTTGTGATGGATACACAAGCCTTGGTTGAATGGGCATTGTAGGCTTCCACTGATAAATAGTCACTTTGGGTTGACCTAAAGACGACGGTATACTACCATATGATTGCCCTATAGAAAATGGAGGATAAGGAAATTGGTCATATTGTTCTCCATATGGAGGGAATGCAGTGTAAAGTGGATACATTGGACAATAACTAGATGGACTAGTTTGATATTGACTTGATGGATAAAATTGTTCAGTATCTGTAAGAGAAGAACCAGGTAAAATTCTTGCAGACGACATGGGTGAAGACCATGGACTAGAAGCAACACCTAAATGATTTCCAGATAATGATTGGTAACCCAATGGGACGGACGAAACACCATACAGATATGACTCAGTTGTTGTGGTAAACATCAAAGAAGTAGTGATAGTAGATTCTGCCATAGTTGTAACAGATGATACAGTCTGGGATGTTGATTCATCCATAGTCAAATGACCCAATAAATGTCCTAATGAATCAACAAGATTTTGAAAGTAAACAGGAACAAAAGGAGCAATAAAATTAGGAGAATAAGGATAAAGATAAATCCTAGGTCCAAAATGAGTTGGAGTTATGGGTGTTTCTTCTTCAAACTCCTATTCAATAGCAATCAAATTAGGTGGAAGAATTTCTCCATCAGGTCCACAATAGATTTCCAGTGCTTGACTCTGTGGTAGAGGGGAAGTCTCAACAGTTATAGATGTTGAGGATAAACGAGTCGATCGTCTTCAGGTACAAGAATAACTTTTGATTGTTCAAATTCGAGATCCAAATGTTTTGGTAAAGAAAATTGGGTTCAGGATGAGCTTCTTGAACAACTTCTGGTTGAACTATGATAGGTTTAGGACCAAATTCTAGCTGAGCAGGTTCAAGTTCAAAAATAATTTCTTGTTGAACAACTTTGGTTTAAGGATCAACTTCTTGTTGGAAAATTTCCATTACTGTTTCACTAAGTTCACTTGTAGTATCCTTAGGTAATTGTGAAGGTTTCACTTTAGTAGTAGATGTACCAGTAATTGTAGGAGTAATTGGGGTCACAGTACTTACCAGTATAGGTGACGCTGGTAATTCAGATGAAGAATCATAAGTTTGTGATGTACCAAACTTAGTTAAACGAGACTGCTTTTGCCGACTAGGTGTAGCTTTAGGGGGTAAAGGGAGTTTACTCGCTGTCCTCCACAAACGACGGGGTAAAGGTTGATGTTCCTCCATGATTACTAATTGATTTTATTACAAAAAGAAATAAAAAAATGAGGGTAATCTATGCAAAAGGATTACCAAGCAATTGTGAACTGCAATATACTGCCTGAGTAAAACAAGGACTTAACATACGTGCAGGCAATGTTCCCAAGTGTTGTGTTCGGTGTATCACAACATACAAGGTGCCCGACTTAGTTACATAGGGATGGATAGAAACCTAATGTAGTCCTTCTGTATATACCTGAAATTACGTGGAGGCCCAATCTGTATTAGCGTTGTCCAATATGAAACCACATAGTGAGAGCATTCCTTTATACTTTTCGTACTATAACACTTCCCTATATACCCGAAGGTACATGGATGAGCTATGATGTAATTATGTACATGGAATGAGGTATCACACTCGGAATGATCGCAACCAATTAGCAACAACTGTTATGTTTTACGACACCGAAACACATCTCTAACCTAGACCTCTAAATGTTATGCATTAAGTTACAATGCTCCATTAGGTTAATTGAGATAAATTTTAGTTGATCTTGCTTAAAAATTTGACTTTCAAGTTCACTGCGTGATATTTCTGAAACTCCTAGAATGTAACTATGATGATAAACATTCTTTTCATTTGATTTGAACAATGAAAACCATAACTACAAGGGATAGAGAAATTAGAATCTTTAATTAAAGAGCATAGAGCACATCTAGTGCACTTTCCATATACTATTCCTACAAGCACACACAAACCTCTAAATTCACAATTCATGTTTTCTTTTCATTTCCTTTAATGTTTAGATGAACAAAAGGAAACTAAATTGACAAGAAATCAATCAATACTTTTCGCAAGAAACAAAGACTTTACGACAGTTTCTTTTTCGAAGAAATGAAGAATTTACGACACTTCCTTTTTAGAAAGGACTAATCAAAATAATCTAATTTTGAAAATGAATTGATAATAATAAAGAAATCACTTAAGAAATACTAAACAATTAAGTCCAAAGTAGGGCTAGGAGAAGAAATACAAATTGATTGTAGAACCATAGCAAACATTGATCTTTCAATAAACAAAAACAGAAGAAACCTTGGAAAAATCAAGCCAAAGGTGGGTTTTTTAGCCTAAGAGGGATCAACGTAATCTAGAGTGGGAGAAAATGTGCTTCAGTGCACTATCTCTAAGCCAAGGGTGCTCTACAGTGGACTGTGTCAAGACTAAGACTGCGCTGGTGCGAGAAAGCCCAATTAGGAGACATCTAATCACAAAGTTTTGACCAAAAACACTTCAAAATGACTGAAATAGGATCAATAAAGTGAAGCACAGTCTACTAGGATGTAATATGATGAGGATAAACTACTAGGAATGACAATCTCTCCCCAGTATGGTCACCAATTTTTTATATGGAATTTGCATTTACTGATAAACACATTTTCCCTAAGTGGGTAGCTACACTTAGAACAATAGTAAGAAAGTAGTTTAACCTTTTCCTATAGTAGATAGATGAGATGAAGGAACTTACTTGTATTCTTTCACTTCCTTGATCTCCTCTAAATTGCTCCCATCGTTTCTACTTGAATTGAATCCACTCAATTGGTACCTGTGTCAACAGAAACAGAAACAACAACTATCAAAGCATACATGATTTATCTACTATAAACCAATGGAATTGAGAACATTGAAACACATAATCATCATAGATATGAAAAAGAATATGAGAAAAGGAATAAACAACTTTATTAATGTAGAAGGAAGAGTTTCACCCAATACAGTTTGATCCTGTGCTACTCATCCAGCTTCAATCCAACCCTCGTCACACCAAAAACACACCAATCCAGTAGCATAACATTACTTGACATGAACTCAAATCTCAAACCAATAGTATTTCCTTATAATCTTTATATTCTAACTGCTTGATCACTATGGTGAGTGCTCGATTTATAGGGAAATGGAGGTGGTTTTGTCATAAATGAGGGCATTGAATGGCCTTCCAAAATTGGAGTTAGTTTCCATGGAGAAAGGGATGAGAGGACAAGAGGTTAATTGATCCATAGCCTATCCAAATTCGAGCTCATAGGATGAGATAAGAGATGGGATCCTTCTAGAATGCTCTAAAATAAGAGAATATTCCTAGAATCCAATGTGAATTTCGCTCATTCTCGCCAAGTGTGGGTCAAAGAGGGCCTAAGTGTACTGTAGTGTAGGCCTGGATGGGCCTAGCTACTCCGCAATGTAGTTACCCATGACCAAGGCTGCGATGGTGTCCCAAGGAGGGATTTCAGTAATGTCTCAGGCTAGGAAGATTTCATGGATGGAAACATTCAATGAGATGACTTGTCTAAGGCATGTAACAACTAAATTAGGGTTTGATGAACCCTAATTGTACTTATCTAAATGCTAGGATTGATGTGTCCAAATAGATTTGTAACGCCAGTATAGTCTAGCAAGTGTGAATAAATGAGTTGAAGTCAAACACTTGAGAGAATCTACCAATCAGGAGACATTGATGTATTCTCATTGTCGATAGCGAAGGAGTCTGCCACTAATGACTGCAAACCCTAAGGTACAAAAAAAGGACTGTAGAATTTATTCGCAGAGAAATGAGTTGGAGTTGATGGGAAAATATTTGCTAGAAGGAAGGAATTATAGAATCCTACATCAATCTAGCATGAGTGTAAACCGTAGGCAAATAATTTGGAAGGAATCAGATGAAGAAATATGAAGTAACCATACCGAAGAATGTTTCTAGTGTACACAAGATGTGGCTAGTGCACGATAGAAACCATTTGAACCAACCAATAATGAAAGTTGGCATATAGGTGATGAATCCACTAATAGGGTCAAATGGAAACCAAGGTACTACACGAATCTCAATGTGTGATAATGGAAGTTGATGGCGAACATAAGGGAAACCACTCAATCAAAGACCCATGATATTGATAAATGTTGAGCAAAAGGTCACCTATCAATGATGGAAATAGGGTTAGGGTGTAGCTCTAGGCCAAATCTCAAAGAAATTTATCGCAATCGATAAGAGAAGACCTGGGAACAATAATTTTTTTATTGTGTTTTCTCCTCGACAGTGTACGAAAAGAAAACACTTTAAACTATGGATGAAAAACAATACTAACAATATAAATGGTTGCTAAACATTGTAGATATGCAACACATGATAGAAACAAAACCTGCCAAAGCCCTGATCTATGCCACTATCATAGTTAAGCAACAAAATTGAATAGTAAAAAAAACACAAATAGCTCCAATAACCCAATGGAAACCAGATATATAGAAAATATATTTTATTAAACAACACTTATGAACGGAACAAATAATGTTACCAGTCCCCCTCTATGGGATGGGTTCTTAGCTATCCTCAAATGTCTTAAGATTTTGTAGAGTCTTTCTCCTCTATAATGTATAAAACCCAGCAAATAAAATGTTTGAGCTCAATGGGAATCAAATGAAGAAGAAGATGGTGTGCGACTATGATAATAATCAGAGCTACAACAATGAAAATAATCAAAAGTGAATAATGAATGGAAAACCCTTCTATTTATAACAAAATATTAGGTTATCCTTGAATAACAAGTAATAATAAAATATTATTAAACCCATTCTAGAAATAACCATTTGGAATATTTTATTATATTTGGTTAGAGGAAAAAAGTATTTAAACTTTTATTTAGAAATAATAAATAAATAAATGATTTATTTATAATCTCATGAAATATGGTTAAGAAATAATAAACAAATAATGATTTATTTAATTATTCTTGAGGGATTTAGTCAAACTTGACAAGGAATAATAATTAACTAGTTATTAATTAATTATTCCTAGAGAAAAAATAAGATAATTAATGATTTATCTATTTATTTCTCATAACTGGGTCAAATGTGACAAGGAATATTAATTAAACAATGGTTTAATTAATTATTCCTAGAAGATAATTAAATAAAGAGTGATTTACTTAATTATTTTTCATGTGTTTAATTATAAATTGCTTAACAAATGTGGTTTATTAAGTAATTTCTCATAGTGAAAGCATTTTTACTTTAGTAAAATTGGCCCTATGTGGTGTAACTTGACCCATCTAGTAAATTCTGGCTAGATGTTCATTTTTTTGTGATAACAGATTGCTCCCCAATGTACGAGTGTTAGGAGTAAAACATATGACTGAAGTACATTGTAAGGATACAATCATTATACAACAAAGTGGAGTCAATGAGAGAGAGAGAGAGACTAATGGAACTGAAGTGAAAGAGGATAGGGACATAGGGGGCAAGACCAATGCAAGTCTCCTTTTATGTTGTCGTACTAGATCTTAGTGAGGCAGGGAAGGCATACCTATACCTGTGGAGATAATTTAGTACAAAAATAATGATGTGCCCAAAAAAATGAAATTGAGCAATAAATACATGTTGAATGGTACATGTTATGTTGGCATAACTAAGCCAGAAAATAATACAATGTGTCCCATATACATAATGCACCTAGATAAAACATGAGTGAAGACTGAATACAATAACATATGAGTACATGAGATATAATGGCCCTTCCCTTGAAAAATGGGTGGGAGGGAGGGTAGAAAAACCAAAGAAGCCATGCTGAATAGGGAAGGGCTATGCAAAACTGAATGGATCATCTGAAGGAGACATGCATGCTGTGAACATTGCAAGTGGCTGGAGCCAAACCCATCAAATTTGTAGAACTACATCTAATGATGTAGCATAATATGAAGTCATCCAGGCATGTGGGGGGCTACCTGAAGGGCCACCCCCTCATGAGGTCTGAAACATCTCACACACTCCCGGGAATCATTGGTACAATCTACTGTGTCACTGGACCATCAAGTGTTTGAATCAGGAGCATGAAACAACCAAGTTGAAGGGAAATGATGATTCTCTTTACTTGATCTAAGGCACTGAATGAGAGTGGAAGATGGAACCAAGATACATTGCCCTCTAGGTCATTCTTCTAGAATAGATCTGTTGATGTCAATAGAATAGGGCTTGCCATAGGTGAGGCAATGAGGATCATCAACTAAGGCACGAGGGAAAGTAGTAGTGTGATTGATGGACTGACACTAGGGGTAACAGAAAATATGGGACTGAGGGACAAACAAATGATTTCCTTGTTAGAGCATAAAGTGCATGGTTGGCTTGGTAGGGACTGACTTGACTCTGGAGGGGATGGTGGATAGTATGAATGAAGGCTAAAATGGGAAACACAGGATGAATGGTATGAAAATATAGATGGAATATTATGACATGGTATAATGGGATGTGAAACAAACTCCATGGATGCAAAGGTGACTCATCATAGATACTCTAAACAAGGGTGACTCGATGACAGTCCCACATAGAAGAGGCCCGGTGGGGACCATGAAGGCATGAGAAAATGATGGTTTCTCATGACAAAACCAATATCTAAGATGAAAAGCACCAAGCGAAGGTGGTACCCAAAGTACAAGCATCACATATGAAGAGATTTGGTTTTGAGAGGTGACGAAGTGGCCCTTCATGGAAAAATGGTTTCTTGGTGAAGTGTCACATCATCAAAAACTAAGAAAGGCCCATTATAGTAATCAATGAGAGAATTCTAATGGTTCTAATGGTTCATCAAATAGATCTATGATCTGGTCACAATGTGTGACAAAAAAACTGT
>APFE030533394.1:48893-96071 GCA_000404065.3 Pinus taeda | reverse complement strand
GTGCCATTATGTTTCGAGTGCTCGAAAAAGGGATTCAAGCATCTCAGCCCAACTTGGCATGAGATCCTCCAAAGGATGATAAGGAGATGTAGGGGGCTATATGATCCCCAGTATGCTATGGGTATACTGGATGTATTTAGAGTGGTGGACTCCAAATATGGAAGGAAGTATGCACTTTGGTGCATATCGTCCCAAGGGTAATCAGGGGTAGACATGGCTTGCATGATGTCCTCATCAGAATGGAAGATGGGCAGATGGGAGGAAGACTGACTACACGATGTGGTGGAGGTACTTGGTACATAATCCTAAGAAATAAGGTTCACATATGCATCATATGGAATGGTAGATGATGATCTAGTAGATAAAAAATCTACCGATGTTGAGACCTGGTCTTCCGGCGAAGAAGATTCGATAGAAGCACGCGTAGGAACCTCATAAAGGTTTTCCTATGACAAAGTGAAGGATGACGATAGGTAAAGGATATGGACCATGGACTCTGTCATCTTAACATTGGGGGCATGGATCACAATGGTGGGACTGGAGTCTCCCTGTTCAGGTGCAATAGTGGTACCAGAATCCACATGTGGAGGAGAAGGTGATCCACTACGAGTGGCCTCGTATTCAAAAAGCACATGAAGGCAATCAAAAAATTCCTCAAGCCTAGAGAAATAAAGGGAATAGTGAGCATAATGATCACACAAGGCACAAGGGTGATTTGTGCGCAACGATTTGAGTTTCTTGTTTGGTTCTGGTAAAGTAATTTGGACCTTAGGGATATTTGACTCAAGGAACACTTCTTGGACCAAAGGTTTGAGATCAGGAAGGTCAGGAAAATTATTGGTGGCATGCCCAACAACCTCACAAATAGTGCATGGAGGTGTTAGCTTTGGAGCTTTAGGAGCTGGAGGTTCTTGGGGAGCCTTGTCCTTCTTCCTGGCATTTCCCCCCTATCCGGATGCTTTCACAACAGGAGTAGGTTCCTATTGAGGTTGCGGTGGAACTGAAGTAGTGACAGTGGTCATAGGGACCGATTGAATCGGGTTCAAAGCATGATATGATCTTAGCTGAATAGGAAAAGTGTTCGCAGGGGGATCTATGTACCACACTAGGATCCCCAAAGTCATATTAGGAAGGACCAACGAAGCCATGACAGGGATAACAAATATTCGTAGAGGAGGAAACAAGAAAGGTATTTGTCCTATAGGGAAATTTCCTGATGGAACAACTCCTTGATGGTTAAGACCTGGAGGAATAGTTCCTAGTGGGAAAAAGGAGAGGAACCCATAAACAGAGGAGGTCCTGGAGGGGTGGATTTGGATGGCTCGGCTGAGATGGTAACAATAGGGTGTTGAGGAGATGGTTGTTGATTAGATGTGCTAGAATACTTATGAGCAGCCCATGATGCTTTTAACATGCAAGAACTCAAATAGCTAGGCTTAGAGATAGGAGGGGGAGGAAGAAGGAAAGAACCTAATAACGAGGAATATTTGTAGACTCTATGTGAAACACTAGTGAGAAGGGTATAAGTCTACTTGTTAGACATTGATGAGATAATGGAATCAGGGGAGGTCAAGGATGATGGTTCATAGTATATTAGCAAATCGGTAGTGACAATATTCCCTTCATGGGGGAAACACATCTTGCGGAAAACCGCAGACGCGATAATTGACATGGTGTAAGCGTAACTATGACCCAAGAGAATGTTGTAATCTAGAGGGGCATCAATAACCTCCATGTATACATGAACAATATTGCCTACAAGATTCACTGGATAATTGTGATACATGCTGAAAGGCTAAGATGAGTGACCATCCCAATCACGCAAAGTGATGGTGGATGGGGACAATTCAAGTGACTTGAGTTGGTTCCAAATGATAGCAAACATGATGCATGTGGATGCACCTTCGTCAATAATGCATCAGGAGATGATGGAATTACAAACTCAGACTGGTATCTAGAAAGCAATAGATGGAGGTGATGGATGATGTTCTGATGTATCAATATAGAAGTCAATCAAATGATCATCTGAAGGATCTACTACAACCCAAAGCAGTTAGTAGAGATTTCTTTTGAGATGTTAATGACTGGAGGACTTCTATCATAGACATGGCGGTAGGTGATTCTGCCAAGTTGTCTACTATACTGCATGCATGGGAAGCTTGGCTAGAAGCCATGTTACGGTCTAATGGTCCCTTTGGGATCTTAGGAATTGACTCAAATTTAGGTTGAGGAATCTGTAGTGGACCATTTGGTGTCATAAGAGGCTCAATAGATGCTTTGGTTTTGGACTGAGTGGCAGACGAAGTTGATGTCTTGTCATATTGACATGATCGAGTTTGCAGGTTGATATTAGAGGTATTAACCTCATCAAAATTCATCATGAGGATGTGGTAGTCACGAGGACCAGAAGGTTGGGGAAGGTGAGTATCTTGACTTGGCTCAGGTTGAGCAGCAACAAATCCTTGTAGAGGGAAAGGATTTGTGAGCAGATTCAGTTGAGATGGTGCATAATTCAGAGGTGGTTGTTGTATGGGTAGTTGACCTCTAGAAGCTACTTGGGCTTCCCACATTTGGCACATCTGGGGTAAGAGGGGAAACCCATGAATATAATGGCCATGTACACCACAACATGAACAAGGCTTGTTCGTATGAGTAACCTTGCTTTTCTTGGGCTGGTCACCTTGTTGTTGGTTGTTGGTGTTAGGATGGTTCCCCTAGGGTTCATTAGGTTGATTATCTTGGTTACCCTGGTTACCCTTGTTACCTTTCCCCTTATTATTTTTCCTTGAATTTTGGGGATTGGTCACACTCTGCTGTGAAAACACTTAACCCTAAGGGGGCGGTGACTACTGGGACTGAGGATGCATGGCAGGCTACGACGACAATGCCTAAGGGGCTAGAGCGCTTGATGATGCATAGGTATAAGATGGTGAAGGGGCAATGATCTAGTAGACAGGTTGAGCACTAGTTGGCCCTGACATGTGCTAATGCAGATGGGTAAATTCATAACAAATGATTTGTCTTGAATACAAGTTACTGGTAGGAGGGGCATAAGTGTTGGAGGAAATGGTGCCCCCCTATGGATATCCATCACTTTGCTGATTATATGGTGAAGGATGTGAAATAGATCCAATGATACCGTCAACACTGTGAGATGCCCCTAGTGCATTGGCATCACCAGGATGATGGAGGTCTAGTATAATGGTATAGACATAACCAGATTAAGCATAAATCAAGTCATATCTCAGAGCAGTCTAGAGAGCCTCTTCCTCTGTTTGAGGAAAATGAGATGTGGCATCTTTGACAATAGGCGATAAAAGAGTCCTAAGAAACCAATCAAGGTAGACACAGTCTTCCGAGGGTGGAGTAAGGCACATGCTCCTCCATCAATGCCATTCCTGGACATGATTGGAAATATGAGTGGCAGAGGACTAGCATAATGAGCTCAAGAGCTCCATACAAGTGTGATATCAGAGAGGTAACTGAAAATATGAGAGGAATGCTTTAGCAAGCATCGTGAAATTGGAATGAGAGGTGGCAGATAGGTCAACATACCACTTCGCATCATCTCTAGTGAGCGTGCATTGAAACAACTGAAGATGGATGGAATGAATGGTGACAAAATTGGATGAACACCACATATGGAAGGAGTGGACACAATTGGTAGGGTCCCCTCGAGAATTACCCTCAAACTTGGGAATGTCGAAGGGAAGCTTAGTCAGCATAGCTGGCCAACCAACAATGTGGTGTATAAGGTCATTAATCAACTCGATAAAATATGGGAGGTTTAACCCAACCATGAAAGGTAGCATGGGAGCTGCCAAAACCATTCTTGAGCTGGTTCCACTCATTGTGACTACCAGGGTAAAACTGCAGCCAACATCAGGTTGGGTTCCTACACTTGCAGTGGGTCTTGACATGATGATGGCATGTGGTGAAGGAGGCTTTGGAATCAGATGAGGAATCAGATGAACTAGAAGAGGAGTCAGTATGCGGACTCGAGGGACTATGAACTTGAACCCTATGGAGAGGAGCAATATGCCCAAGTGGAAATTGGGGATGAAGGCCTAAGAGTTTCTGTGACAAACACCTTGGTGGCACAATGCTTATAAGACAAAAGTGACACAAAAATGGTGAAGGGAGATCACCAAGATGTTTTTGTTTCTGTGTGGGGAGATAAATTAATTAAGTTAAGTCTTGGCTTGGCAGTGTAAACAAACCACCCTTTGCTTAAGATGTGCTTGTGTGTGAAAGTGAGTTGATTAATTAAGCCCAAATCATGTTTAAAAAAAGAAAAATATTGTTGAAATAAACTAAAACTAAAAACAGAAAATGAACAACAAATCAAATTTCTAAACCCCATCCAAACTAGGTTTACAAACACTATTCTAGTTGGTGGTGAAATTAACTAAAAACACATGAAAAAGGCCAAGATATCTAAGTGTCGGTGTGGCTGGGATCAAATGACACTATGTTGTTGGAAAGTGGTGCAGGAACAACAAAAAACCAAGGGGGGAAATCACTACAAAAGATAGGGGGATGGTTGTGAAACCTACGACAACCAATGGGACCCTAAGGAATATGACCAAACAGGGTTTAAGATGAAACTTTAGATGGAAATAACCTACCTTTGAAGATCTAAAACAAGAAGGTACATATTTGGAAAATATGATTGAATGCTCTAGAAAAACTCAGACTTCTTACTCAGCTAAACTCCTCCTATAAATGTGGAAGCGTATTAGAAGCCCTAAGGGGATAAATTCCACTTCGACAAGAAAATCAAAGTAGCAAGGCCTAAGTGGGGTAGGATAGTGGTCAACCAACCCAACAAAAAACTCTCGACAAAACCTAGAAACAGATCAGAAAAAATGCCAGAAACCCTAAAAATCGTAGGTACTAACCTGATTCCTGGGATACCACACTTTTTGGACTAGAAAGTGCGCTCTAGACCTCTAGATCGTACTTTTGGGGCAGAAAAGTGTGATTTTTTCTCCATGATTCTCGATCGGTAAGTCTTGGAAAAATTTGCCATCTTTGCTGTGGCTAGTTCCTGTGACATGCAGAAAAGTCCAAAAAACTTATGGAAGTTAGAAATTTGACTGATCTAGGGTTAGAAAGCTAGTAAACAACATTAAGAGACTAAAAAGAAGAAAAACCCTAAGCTAAAAACTAATGGTCACCCAGGTTTTTGGATCATAATTAAAAACACAGTGGAGTCACCAATTTGTTGGACGACAATCAGAAAATCCCCAGTGAAGTTGCCAATTTTGTTATTGTGTTTTCTCCTCAAAGGTGTATGAAAAGGAAACACTTTAGACTGTGGATGAAAAATAGTCCTAAAAATATAAATGGCTACTAAACATTGTAGATCTGTAGCAAATGATAGAAACAAAACCTGCCAAACCCTGATCTATGCCACTATCGTAGTTAAGCAACAAAATGGAACAGTAAAAAAAATGCAAATAACTCCAATAATCCAATGAAAACCACATATATAAAGAATATATTTTATTAAACAACACTTGTGAAGGGAATAAATAATGTTGCCAGTCCCCCTTTATGGGATGGGTTCTTGGCTAACCTCAAATGTCTTCAGCTTTTGTACAATCTCTCTCCTCTATAATGTATACAACCCAACAAATAAAATGTTTGAGCTCATTGGGAACTCAAATGAAGAAGAATTTGGTGTGCAAAAATGATAATAATCAGAGCTACAACAATGAGTGCAACAATGAAAATAAACAAAAGTGAATAATGAATGGAAAATGCTTTTATTTATAATAAAATATTAGGTTATCCTTGAATAATGAGGAAGAATAAAATATTATTAACCCCATTCTAGAAATAACCACTTGGAATATTTTATTATATTTGGTTAGAGGGGAAAAGTATTTAAAATTTTGTTTAGAAATAATAAATAAAGAAATGATTTATTTATCATCTCAAGAAATATGGTTAAGGAATAATAAACAAATAATGATTTATTTAATTATTCTTGAGGGATTTAGTCAAACGTGACAAGGAATAATAATTAATTAGTGATTAATTAACTATTCCTGGAGAAAAAAATAAGATAAATAATGATTTATCTATTTATTTCTCATAATTGGGTCAAATGTGACAAGGAATATTAATTAATCAATAGTTTAATTAATTATTCCTAGAAGATAATTAAACAAATAGTGATTTACTTAATTACTCTTCATGGGTTTAATTATAAATTTCTTAAAAAATGTGGTTTATTAAGTAATTTCTCACAGTGAAAGTAGTTTTACTCTGGTAAAGTTGGCCCTACATGGCATACTTCAACCCATTTAGTAAATTATGGCTAGATGATCAATTTGTTGTGATAACAAAGTCAATGGAGACCTTCTTAACTAGCACAAGAACATGACCAAATAGTTGTTGTGATACTGAACATAACTCTGACAAAATGGGTATGGCAGACTGAAAATGAGTTAAGAGACACCCCAGAAAGGCCGACTCAGGTTTACTTCCCTTGAACAAAATCATGACTCAAATGTGATTGTATGGCAACATATGATAAATTTGTATAAGTTTGTCATGTAGGAGGCATAAACAAACTCTCCATATGATTGGAAGAGATAACCAATCGGAGGAGTACTAACTCATTGACAAGCTTATGGCTCTCATAAGTCAAACTGAAGCCCATCTCGATGGAGGAAAGACCTGCTTTAAGTGCTTGGTTCAAAGGCGACACAATTGACTCTTGCTGCCATCAATTATGGAAGTAAATTCTCGTTCCCACTCTTTTTTCGGAATACATATATTTTTTTTCTTTTTCATATTTAAAAAGCATGAAAAAGGAATAAAAGAATGCCTATGGTATAGTGGAAAGAACGAGTGTCTAAATACATATGCGCTAGTTCTTGGGAGTGGAACATTCCTATGCTCAATGCAAGGTGACAAAACTCGTCAATGACACTCAAAGGAATGTTCTTTCCATGGGCATAAGATGTCAAGTTGCAGAGGCTAAGTGATTGCAAGGTTGATTTTTTAGAAAGACATGGTCAAAAAGTGGCTTATACACAAGTCCAAGTGAATATGGCTTAGGTCCAAAAGGTACAAATAGTCAACATGTAATGCAATAGTACAACTCAACATGTGGGAGCCTCTAGGGTATAAAGCCAAAAAAATAGTGAAGAGGAACAGGAATGAGGATTCATCACAAATTCATCGAGGGACTCAAGAGGACTCCTAAGCCTAAGAATAAAAGTTCAGCATGGGTTCGAAGTCACAACAAGGTACTATCTAGGGTGCCCATGACAAGGTAGGCTCTCCCACACAAGTTATGACACTTCTAAGCAATGAGAAGGTTCTGCATCATATCTTGGTGGGGTCAATCCTAAGGCAAAAATGGAAGAGGAAACTGATAAAATTTCTAGAACCAATACCTATCATAGTGGATAAACCATAAAAATGCCCAAAGGTGAAGTTGTCTAAGTTTTGTAGACATAATTAGGAACAACATACAGGAAGTTAATACATCCCATATATAAATGTATGATAAAAGCTTGTCCTATAGAATAAAAAACTTGAAAATGTGTATCCTATATGTACAGTATAGTATATGGAATCAAACAGCCTTGCGACTTATGCATAATAATTCTTCAGGTCAAGCCCCTTGGGAAGCTCAAGCCAAGGACTCCTTTGGTAGTTAAAACTCATGGCTTCAAAAATTTCCTCCTGTGAAGGCAACTCAACTTCCAATAAATCATGAGAACTAGAAGGATCAAAAGAGGGAATTAAGAGGTCCCATGTCCCCATAGGAGAAATCACTCAGTCAACTGTGGGGACCATGTATCACTCGGTCAACTGTAGGGACCATGTTTCGAGAAGTAAAATAATAGTTCAAATGATCCTTCTCAGAAGCAATTGAACATTGAGGATACAATGCCACATAGTTCACCCATGGTTGGGTAGAGTCTACCTGAACACTTCGAACATACTAAGGTGTATTTTGTAGTGAATTTGAATTAGGGGGGTGATTATCATATGTAAGTTGACCAATAGTGAAAATATTTCCGTTGTGAGGAAAATACATCACTTGTAAGAGTGAAGGCACAACAACATTCATAACATAGAAAAAATGATGCCCAAGTAGCATAATAAATTCTAAAGGATGATCAAACACCATCATGTCGATTAAGACAATATTCCCACCTAAAGTAATAGGAAATTGAGGAAGAAAACCCATAGATTCACGAAGTCTTCTATAATAGGCTAACAATTGACTATCAATTGCCAACAACTTTGGAAAACCCACAGATTTCTAAGTCAACAAGGATATAATACTTGTAGAGGATCCTTAATCCACCATACATCGGTACATGTTTGTGGAATTAACTATAACCCTTATTTGGAAAGGTACAGTAGAAGAAAGATGAGGCTCGACATGTTTATCCTAATCAAAGGAGACACTCTTAGAACTTGGATGGGGTACACTCGAAGAGACCAGAATTTCGCTAGACAAGAAGACTCTATACTAGAAATCAAGAAGACTCATTGTTAGGCACTTCACCCCCCAAAAGAGGAGTGGAATTAGCCAGATATTTCACTAGCTCGATCACTTCATCAACCAATTGTTGATTAGACTATTGAGAAACCATAACAGATTCAGGAGTAGGATAACCGTCTGACTTAGACCATAACCTTTGTACCACTGAAATACTAGGGAACAAATGATTAATATGGTCTCCCTTACATATATTACAAGGAAACTTTGGTTTAAATGTTCTACTCCTAGGTTCTTGATCAACATCCATTCTACCAACATGACTAGCAGTGGTTGGTGGAGAGTCCCAACATGACTCATAGAGATTAGTGACTCTTTACCAAGAGAGATTGGACTTGTGCCCCACTCCTACTCACAAAAGTAGGTGAGTCAACAGAAATATGACTCATCGAGGTAGGTGACCCATTGCTAGTATGACTTGTAGTGGTTAGACTTATGCCCCTAGCATGACTTTCGCCAGCTAAAATCACATCTCCAACATGACTTGCAGGGGTTGGTGATGATTCATGGATAGAACTATTCTTCTTCTTCCTCTTTCTCTTCTTTTTATATCTCTTATTACAAGAGGGAGGAGAAAGAGGAATCCTAGATTTTTCTTTTGAAGAAGATTAATAATTAACACACATTTGATGCCCTTCAATTAAATGTAGGTTTTAACCTCATACAAAAATTACCTGCATAAAAATTCTAAAACACAGAAAATAAACAATGCGAGAGCATAACACATAAAACACATATACACAGAGATTTCTCCCTGGATCCCAAAACTGGGACTACTAGCTTGATTTTTCATTATGTTCCTTTCAATGTTACAATACATATTTATACATGTCGAAGCATCCAATACCATGGATCAAAAAACCATTGCGTCCAAAACCATGGACCGAAAACCATCGCGTCCAAAAAAAAACATGTGCAAAAATCATGCACAAAACCATAGGTGGGTCCACCCAACCTAACATAGGGTCCAAAACCAAAATTTTCCAGGGCACTACCTCAGACCCCATAGAGTGGGGTTACAGGTACCACTCAACCCCTAGTTAACTACGTGGGCTACTCGTGGAAAGAATATAACACAGCCCAACATTCTCCCACTTGTTGTTTTCTTTCCATAGGGGGCCACACAGGATCTTAGTCATTTATCCAGCCCTGCAATGCCCATTGTTTCTCTACACCAAGAGAACTTCTCAGAGCTCATAGATTTTGTCAATGCATTTGCAGTATTCTTCAAAGTGTCCACCTTTACTAGCAACAACTTTTTGTCTTCTATCATATCCCTCACAAAGTGATATTCAACATCAATGTGCTTTGTCTTTGAATGATATGCAGGGTTCTTTGCCAAGAAAATTGCACCTTGGCTATCACAGTCTATCCTTATAGCTTCCTGTACAAACCCCATACTTGAACACAATCTCTGTAACCAAACTGCTTCCTTGCTTGCATGAGTGGCTGCCATGTATTCTGCCTCTATAGCTAATAGTGCCACTATAGATTGTTTGTTACTCATCCAACTGACTGCGCCTCCAAATAGGTTAAACACATACGCACTTGTAGATCTTCTTTGATCCAGATATCCAGCCTAGTCTGCATCAACAAAGCCATGAATATCCAACACTTTGTCCAATCCTGATCTTCCTGGGTAGCAAAAACCATAATAAATAGTGCCACGCAAATGCCTAAAAACCCGATTCACTGCTGTCCAATGCTCCTTTCCTAGTTTTGACATAAACCTGCTCAATACTCCCACTACATGTGCAATGTTTGGTCTAGTATAGACCATTGCATACATCGGGCTACTGATTGCACTTGCATATGGAACATGGGACATGTCCTCGTCCTATTCTTGTGTCTTGGGACACTATTTAGCAAATAACCTCACATTTACAGGAATAGGAACCTTCACCGGTTTACTATCCTGTATATTAAACCTCTGCAATATTGTCTCGACATACTTCCTCTGGTTTAACCAAAGCTTCCTCTTTGTATGATCTCTTTTAATTTCCATGCCCAAAATATAATTTGCAGCACCAAGATCTTTCATGTCGAATTTGGAGGACAATTGGGTCTTCAAATCTTGGATAATTTCTTTGTCATTTCCAACCAACAACATATAATCCAAATACAATACCAGATAAACAACATGATCACCAATTGATTTAGAATACACACATTGATTTGCTTTGCTTCTAGTGAAGCTAAGTCCCCGTATATATGTATCAAATTTCTGATACCACATCCTTGGTGATTGTTTTAACCCATACAAAGACTTCTTTAACTTTCATACAAGTTCTTTCTTACCCTTCACAGCAAAGCCTTCAGGTTGCTTCATGTAGATCTCTTCTTCCAAATCCCCATGAGGAAATGTTGTCTTCACATCCATCTGTTCTACCTCAATATCAAAAGCAGCAACAACAGATAAAAGTACTCTAATAGAAGTTACCTTGGCAACAGGAGAAAAAATATCACCAAAATCAATTCTCGGCACCTGGGAATAACCTTTTGCTACCAACCGAGCTTTGTATTTCTCCACCTTTCCTTCTGCATTTCTCTTCTTCTTGAACACCCATTTGCTGCTAATGGGTTTCCTTCCAGCTGGCAACTCCACCAGATCCCCAGCCTCATTTTTGTGCAAAGATGACATTTCACCAACCATGGCCTCTTTCCAGAGTTTGTCATCCTCTAAATCTACTGCTTCCTTCATAATTCTAGGATCAACATCAGTAATAGATAAAGCAAAATTTGAATAGAAAGCAAATGGTTTATACCTTTCTGGCTACCTTCTTTCTTGCACTGATCTTCTCACACTCAGAGTTTGTGGCTCTTCATCTTTTGATTCCTCCTCTATTGTAGAGTTCGATTCTTCCTCATTTAGCTCAAACTCTATCTTCTCAGGTTCCTTTGGTTGGACTTCATGTTTAATTACATCTTTTACCTCTCTGATCACCACATCTCGGTTGTACACAACCTTCCTTGTTACTAGGTTCCAAAGGTTATAACCCTTTAAACCATCCTTATACCCAATAAAGATGCATTTTTTAGATTTACTATCCAACTTGGTTCATTTCTCCTTTGGAACATGTACATATGCATCACATCCAAATACCCTCAGATGTGAAAGAGAGGGTTTCATACCAGTCCATAGCTCTTGTGGAGTCTTATCCTCCAACGCTTAGAAGGTGACTTGTTGACCAGGTAACATGAAGTATCCACTGCTTCTACCTAGAATTCCTATCCTAACCCGACACCACTGAGCATGCTTCTTGCCCTTTCCATCAACGTCTTGTTCATTCTTTCTGCAACTCCATTTTGATGAGGTGAATATGGAGTAGTCTTCTACTGTGCTATACCACACTTCTTACGGAATTCTTCAAATTCCTTGCACAAAACTCTCCACCATTATCTGTCCCCAGCACCTTTATCTTCTTTTCTGTTTGGTTTTCCACCAAAGCCTTAAATTCTTTAAACCTGTCAAAGACTTTAGATTTTTTCTTAACAAAATATATCCATGTATTCCTTGAGAAGTCATCTATAAATGATACATAGTACACAGACTTACCCAGTGATGGAACCTTCACAAGTCCAAACACATCACTGTGCACAAGTTCTAATATCTGTTTCGCCCTCTTACTACCAAAGGGGAAGCTCACCCGATTTTTCTTCCCATATACACAATTTTCACAGAAATCAAAAATCCAGAGAGTTGTTACTCATACCTTCTACCATACCTTTAGCATGAAGTATTCGAAGGCCCTTCTCTCCAATATGTCCAAGCATTTGATGCCACAACATGGTCTGTTCTCCAAAGACCACTAGATTTTCTGCTCCAGTTTTAGGAACCACAGAACTGTTGCACTCGTCAATAATAGTGCTACCTTGCAACTTGTACAAAGTTTCAATCTGAACTCCTTGCATCAATACCAGTGTTCCTTGAACCATTTTGTAGGTATCCTTCTAGAACACTGTTTTTACACCTACATCATCCAACTTGCTTACAGAAATTAGATTTCTACCTAATGCAGGAATATGCAGAACACCTAGAAGTGTTCTAACCCTACCACCTTGCAACTTTAACTTTACTTTCTTGCGACCAACAATTCTAGCTTTCTTGTCATCCCCCAAGAAGACATCACCATAATCATATTTCTCATACTCATAGAACCAATCTCTATTGGGAGTGAAGTGAAAGGATGCACCTGAGTCAATCAAACATGCGTCATGACCTACATGTGTACTTGAAGAAGCCAAGTACACATCCCCACCTTCATCTGAGGTAGTTTTCTCCCTTGTAGAAGGAGCCTCATTAGATCCCTTTCCTTTGTTAGGAGCTTTAGATTTACGGTCCCTTTTGAAGTGGCCTTCCTTTCTGCATTTCCAGCACACCACCTTTGCAAGTTTTCCTAGAGATTTAGATCTCCCACTCGATGAATTTTTTTTGTTTCTGTTCTGGGACTATCCTCGTACAGACAAGGCATCACCATTCTAGCTCTCCATATTTTTCCATATCATCTCCTCTGTCAACAAGGTTGAGAATATTTCATAAAACTGCAAGGCAGTTGCATTGCTACCTATTGCAATAACTAGACTATCCGACAAATTTGGTAGAGAACACAATAAACTGATGCACTTATGTTCATCTGAAATTTTAATATCAACAGATGCTAACTGACTTACCATAGTATTAAATACATTCATATGCTCTGTCACCAAGTCTCCATCTTTCATCATCAGGTTATACAGCTTTTTCCACTGGAACAGTTTCTTCACTAGAGACTTATATTGGTACAAAGTCCCTAACTTGTCCCATAAAGCCTTCACAGTAGCTTCCCCTGATACATTAAGCAATACTGAATCTGAGACGCACAATCGTATTGTGTTCTTTGCCTTCTAATCCAATTTCTTCCATTCTTCATTAGACACTCCTGTTGGTTTAGTACCCGGATCTACCGCGATCCACTGATCTTTATCCACCAACAGATCCTCCATCTTGAGTTTCCACAACTCAAAACTCTGACCATTAAATTTCTCGATCTCTATCTTTCCACTGCTCATCATCTTCTTTCACCACTAGAATCGATCTCACAGATCTCCCACTGAACAGGGTCTACCATAGGCCCGAGCGAAACCCCTCAGCAGCGAAGGCGTACCCTTGAAGCCAAACCAGCTCCAATACCAAATGTAGGTTTTAACCCCATCTGAAAATTACTTGCATACAAATTCTAAAACATAGAAAATAAACAATGCAAGATCATAACACATAAAACACATATACACAGAGATTTTCCCCTGGATCACAAAACTTGGACTACCAGCTTGATTTTTCATTATGTTCCTTTCAATGTTACAATACATATTTATACATGCCGAAGAATCCAATACCATGGAACGAAAAACCATCATGTCTAAAACCATGGACTGAAAACTATCGCTTCCAAGAAAAACATGTGTGAAAATCATGCACAAAACCATAGGTGGTTCCACCCAACCTAACATAGGGTCCAAAACCCCTAGTTCACTACATGGGTTAGTCGTGGAAAGAATATAACACAACCCAACATTAAAGAATTAATTTAAGAAGCTTCAAGAACTTTTGGAATATTCAGAGTGGACCACAGGCAAACTGGTAGTCCAAAATTCAATCTAGGAATATTTAAAGTGGCCATCAAGGGGGCAACGGGAGAAGTCAAGGTGGGAGTAGAGCCAGTTTAAGTTAAAGCAACAATTATGTACATACTACTGAATGTTTTTCCGAGCTAGCTACATTTAGAATGTGCTTGAAATGGGAGCACCCATTCTTATACCAATATTTCCAAAGAAAGGAAAAGCACAAGGATCCCCTTTTGGAAAGGTCCCTTGGTTGGCCTCCATAGGAATATTGGCCATACCCAACTTATACACAGATCCTTCCCTTAGAGGATCATACAAATAAATTTTCAAGGAAGAGAGATGCACAATCAAACCTTTTACCTTAAGGAGGAAGCTCCACAACTTTCAAAAGAAAGATCAAAAGCCTTTCAAGACCAGTGGCATGGTTGGTCAGTCACTCAAAATCTGAGGTCCAAAAGTGATAAGGAAAATCCACCCAAATCTGACCAAATAAAAATACCAAATATCACTCCACTATAATGTCCCTAAGATTGCAACCAATCAAGCAACTTCCAAGTATTTCCACTCTGGATGATGATGAGTGAACACCAAAATACAGGAAAGTGAAGTAAAGGACCTACCAAAGATAGTTTGGAATAATTACAGCCCAATCCTACCACTGAAGTTAACAAAAACAATTAAGCTGACCTCCAGAAAAAAAGCCTTTTCCAGTTCAAGTACTCGAGCTTTGTAAGGGCACCCTCCAAAAGTACTAATGAGAGTGATACAACGTCTGCCTTAGGTACCATGGGTATTCCACCCTACAGTCACCTCTGTGGTCCCTAGGAATGGCAACTAAGGTGAGGAGTTCATATCGGAAGTCGGGCGAAACAATATTTGGTCGGGATCCAACAAGTAGGAGAGGGGGTATCTCTCTTCCCTACTTTCACTCGCCCTCATGCTTAACTCCCAGAAGAGAAGAGTTTTCTCGGACAACTTAGCAATGCTAGATTTCACTCTTTTAATCAACCTCTATTTTTAAATTCAGAATGGCCTTAGAGAGTTAACTCTCCACACACCTATTCCATGGCCCTGACTAACCTAGACCAGTTGATGTATATATGAAAAATCAAAAAATTCTAGTTCATTTTAGTTTTAGTGCTTGATTTTAATGGTTGTTCTTAAGTCAAGGGTAAAATGAAAGTGCAACTTATGATGTTATTTCATGCAAGAAAAAACGAATAGAAAACCTGGCTACATGCATATGAAACTCTTTTTCTTCGATGAAAGAGATTTCTACAAGGTTCTATGAAAAAACTAAGAAATATTTCTTTTTCTTTTTCTCTTTTTAAACACATGCTCACACAATCAAAATCTACAAAAAGACTAAAAATTCTTACAATGCAACTATCCTAATGCAAACTAAAAATTCTTAATGGAAGATTCTAAGGATTACCCTTAAAGTAAGAAAATGTGTTTCTCAAAGAGATCTAGAGGCCAAAAGTTGACAAAAAGGAGGAACAAATTCAATCAATTTTTTTCCCCAAAATCAAGAAAATTCAACCTAATGAAAATAATTCACACTTGCTCAAAAATGATAAGAAGACCAAGAACAAAACCAAAAATAAAAAGAAAGATAACAAAAATATGTTTTTATTATTTTTTCTATGAAAGGGCACAAAAAGTTCTTGAGAAAACAAAACTACTAAATAATTCAAGACCAAATTCGAGCATAAAGAAACTCAAATTTCACAAGCCATAGGAATCATTAACATGAGAAGACTTAAAGTGAAAAGAGGCTGCAAACTCAAATAAATTTATCTAAACAACAACATAAAAAATCCATCAAATAAGAACTATTTCAAAAAGACCAAGAAAAACTTTTGAATATTGCAAGAAGGACTTTCTCAAAAACAAAGAAAAAACCAAATATGTCAACTTTCAAGAAAGCAAGGTGAAACAATGTAAAGGATGGGTTATAAGTGAATTAAGAACAATTCACTGTTCCAAAAGCTCAGAACAACCGAGAACTTCATTGAGAAGACTTGAACCCAAACACAGAAACTAACAATTCACCAAAAAGAAAACCCTAGGTTGACTAGGTTCTCCACAAAGAGAGATAGGAAAGTGAAAATCTGTAAGAAGCAAGACTCTCTAGATAATCAATGACAAAACATAAGCAATAAAAATCAGGAAAAACCCTTTATTAGACTCACAATATGAAAAATCCATTCAAAACCAAACACACGTGACTGCGCAGTGACAAACCTGCGTGTATAGTCTACTGTACTCAAGGAAACCCATGTATACGGGTGTTTATTTGCACAAAAGTGTGTGTTTACACAACTGTGTAAACTAAAAACGGCATATAAAAAGGCTAACAAAGATAAATAAAAATTTTAGGCTTGATCTAGAAGATAAGATTTTTTTCCCAAATTGTAAACAAGTCAAAGATACTGGAAAAATAAAGAAATCAAACAAAAAGGCCTAGATCAAGAGAGAAACAACCCAAACAACTAAATACAAAATTGTGTATCCCTGGTGGAGTCGCCAATTCTGTTACGAGATAAAACACCCCAGGGTCTGGGTTGAGAACGCTAACAGATCAAAGGGCATACACCAACAAGAAGCAAGAAAAGAAGTAGTCTTAATGCTTAAACTACTAAAGTGGGATGAATAGGTAGTACTCGTAGGTCCTACGTTTGAGGATGTTCTTATAGGTACCAAACCCTCTATTTCCTCAAATGCTTCAAACTTGCAACTCATTCCAGAAAATCATATATACTAGCAGTAGCTCAAAGAATGTTCAAGATATGAATGTTAGATCATATAAGCATATCGATATAAAACATGAGATCATACATAATTATATCATAACATGAGTTTAAGCATAAAGGTCATCACACCATGAACAAGACAGAGCTTCTTTATTGATGTCTACAAAGAATGTGGAAGAATACAACCTAATTCGACCACGGCTCCAAGCAAAACGTTCCTCCAGATCTGTCTAGCCCAAGCCTCAACAATCCTCTTTCAAATGCGTAAACATAGATGCCATATAAAGTAGATGGACATCTATATGAGGAAACAAGGGTTTCCTCTAGCTATGAGTGTAGGAGGCACAAAGATAAATTAGACTTGATTAGGGACCAATTGGATATAATATCAATATCCTATCTTTCTCCACGCATATGCCTTCCCATGAGTTGTATTTATACCACCTTGAAATAGTTGTTTCAGTTAGGATACAGTTAGGCCATGATCTCCTATAGGTGCGCTTCCAGTGTAACCCATAAATCCCACCCATAAAATAGGAATTATATATATTTTTTAATATTTCGAATTATATACATAGGTTGGGTATAGCTAGGCTTGCATGTGCTCGCACTTTATGAAGTCCAAATTCGCGTATGGAATTTAAAATAATATTTTTTAGTAAATGGACCAAGTTTGAAGGGAAAGGGATGCTTAAGGCCATGAATCAGAGCATCAAGTATAAAAGGGTGATAAATGATGCTATAACAATATGAATTTTCTAAATACACTAAACTCATGGGGTAATATGTTATTAAGTTCATACTCAATTAAGGATATTATTTTTGTTTATTAAATTGTACTTGTCAGGGGCGAAACTATTAGGATATGTGAATTTGGAATTTTGAATCATTTAACTATAATTCCTTCATTTTTATAGGTTTTTTATCTTTAAACCAAAGATAACTACTTCTTCTGAGTCAATCGCCATTGTTGTTGGCCACAACCCTCAATTAGATTTTAAAAATATATGGGGTCCCTTCATTCTATTTTGTTTTTAAAACGCCTCTCCTTCTTGGCATGTTATAGATTGAGGTTTCCTTTGATTTAGTTTTGTGGATTGCTAGGCTTTTGATCTTTATGCGCACCCTCCGATGGATTTCCCTTTTTCTTTAGATGGTTAGCATCTCTTTGCTACCTTTCATGATTCACAATGATTCTAGTCATGAGAAGAGAATTTGGCACCTTCAGTTGCCACATCACCCCACATTTTACGTTTGATTGCTTTGATTATTTGCCCTCTATCCTTAATTGAAATCTATATCACAAAAGTGATAAGTCATCTATAAAAAAATTTACGTGCAATCATATTACAAAACATTAATAAAAAATATCATAAACATGGTAATATTTATTATGAATATGTTACATGATAAATATGTTAAAATTTAACACACCAAAATTAATTTATATATTGTGAAATATTATAAAAATATAAATATAATATTTAAATACAATAAAATACAAAATATATTAAATTATTTGTAAATAATTTTATAAGTTATATTTTATATATAGAATAATTATATTATTGTATATATGGTTAAAAATATTTAAGCAAAATTAAATATTTGTTTTGACACTAGCTCATACACGTAAGCCAATGCCATAGCTCATTTTGACATTATCATCATAAGGCAACAACACAAATCAAGTGATCGTACACTCTATGTTCCTTGTCCTGGGTTGAAAATAACCACATATATGAAAAACAATATTTCATCCAGTAATCTAAAAAAACATTATATAAAATTCCATGTCAAGATTATGTTGCAATGAACACTTTGAAGCTTCACTATTCAAATGATTCGAAATCAATTTGCGTAGGAGATCTCGAATTTTAGTTTGACAAACACATTTTGAGAAAGACAAACACATTTTGACATTTTAATCACATTTGACCTTTTGTAACATTTAATTGTATATCCAATTGAAATTATATATTTTACATAAATTAATAATATTCAGAATAAAACACTATATATATATATATATATATATATATATGACATAGATTAATAATATTTAGTTAAAATCATACATGGAATAGATTGTATTCCTATATAACTTATAATTTAAAACATAAATATATAATAGTTTTAGACATAAAATATGGTAGAGTAATATTACATATAAAGAATACTTTTTTAGGATTAAAGTTTGATTAAATATAGTGATATTGTAGTGTTACTAAGGTAATATATTAATAGTATCATTTTGCATTAGATCATCATAGTATAACATAATAATATTTGTTATGGTTTAATATTATTTCGTATTAATGTATAGCCTAGTATAATATCTTTAGATTAGAATAACACTTAAATTGACATAGGTTAATCCTAGGTGTGGTTTAGCTAAGTCATTAATCCATCTTAAAGATTTACTTCTTGCAAGAGCATTGAAAGAAGGTAGATCTGATATTTCACTTCTTGTTGGTAAGAAATAGAAATTCCACAAGTTAGCAAGAAGGGAAAGAGGATAACTAGGCCCAATTGAACTAATCAGAACCACCAACTTCAATGGAAAAGGGTCTAATTAGGGCCCTGGCCGCGTGGTCTCCCCTAATGTTGGTTGATGAAATTTTTACCCATCAATTGGAATCTAGAAGCTAAACCACCTCAACACTCAACCACAGTGATTTCACCTAAATTGATATAGAAATCACCAAAAACCAAACAATCTTGGATGCCTCATACTTTCTTTACCATACCTAGAGGAATTTTCCAGTCTCCACCCACCTATCAAGAGTTTCAAGAGAAAACCATCTCCAACCTCAACTCTTGGGAACTTCCCTAAGACCACCAACCAGGATCCAAAATCTACCAACAATACAAAGCTTAACCAAAATAAGGAACCCACTACATCATGGCTATCCAAGAAATGGAAAAGGCAAGGCTGTACATCACTGTCAATCTAGAAAAATCCCATGCCAATGACAACAAACATGACCAATAAACCAATGCATATACCATGCATCAAATCCCAGCCTACTAAGTCACACATGCACACTTTACTTACAAATCCACAACTATTTTTTGACCTTGCTCATTGTTGTCCAACCTCCTCTTGCACTCCCTTACTCGTTCCTTGCTTGCTTTTTATGTCTTCTTTTTTTCCAAGTGCTCTCCAATAGTGTGTAAATGTTTTCTCCTATTTATTTTTTTATTTTTCCTTTACTTTTCCTTCATTTTCCCTTACATGCATATTCTTGTCCCTTCATCATCCTTTTCTCCTATTTTCTTTTATTTTTTGGATTAATTGTCGTTTATTTCCTTTTTCCTTTTCCAATGCTAATGACAATTTCCATAGCTAATAATAAAACACAAGTGACTCCCAATGTAACATGTTTTCTCTCCATTTAACTTGGAATATGTGTTCCGTGACTTTGGTTTTATTTTTATTTTTTTAATGTTGATTTATTACATGGAAACTTAACCTAGGGATGTAACAAACCCCTCCCCCTTGCGACAACACCATCCTCGGTGTTCTATGACTCATAACCAGAACAAATTGTTGAAAAACATCACAATGTATTGCTTATAGAGCTTTATAAACCAAATTCAATGCAATATTTACAAAGATATAGACATATGCACATTTTCTTAAACTAGCAAATAAATGTATTGCTTATGGAGCTTTATAAACACAAATCGATATAGTACTTACAATGATTTACACATATATATACATATGCACATTTGCTTCAACCAACAAATAAAATCATACAATGCCTACATCAGCAACAAGGGAGTCTAGAGGCTCACACCTTCACCCACAAAAATAGTACTATGAATTCACCTCCTTCCCAAGAAGTATAAAATATACTATTAAAATCAAAGCATGCCTTAATGTCGAACACTAAAATCATTTCACTCCTTTATCTCTCAGTGAACAATTATTGGCTCATTGTTTCCAGGTACACTCTCAATGTGCTTTTGATTTTGACTTGTAATGCTAATGACCAAAAAACATTTATTAACTGACCTTTGCTTCTCTGCCTCCTAGTCCCTTAGGCAATCCGATCACCCCCTTTCATGCATTCACCCACCTCCAACTTTAGGCATATCCTTCTCTGCATCTTATTCCCTCGAGTTTTCTATTCCTTGGAATGGTTTCCTCGCTGTTAGGGCCTGGATCTACCTCAGGCTAAAAAAAGGCAGGTCTAGGGTAACATCAAACCATGCTTAACTTGGTAGCTATCCCTACCAGGTCGGGAGAGGGCTCTCTCCTTGTCAATCTCAATTAGGATATTGGTAATTAGGGCTTGAGATGACTGAGTTTAATGTAGATTTTAGGGTAGGTATAGTAGCTTAGGGTTTTTGGTTTAATTTTTAGGTTTTGGTTGCTGGATCAATTGGAGAAGGCAGATTGGATCCAGGAAATCAACTTAGGGATACAATCATGTACTGTGGGGCGAGATAGACAAGGGTTTATGTACTAGAAATGGATTAAGATGGTAGGTTAAGACAACTGAGGAGTTGAGGAGGGCATAAAGAAACTATGAATCCTCTTCAAAGAGTTGAAAACATTGAAAACCAAATGCATTCCCAAGACAAAGCACAACAGTGTATTTTGTCCATTCACCTTGATTCATTTAGTTTTAGAAGAGAAAGATGGATTCGGATACATATAAAACACAAGAAAAACTCATTACAAAGAAGAAACAATACATAAACTCACTGTCACAAAAATCCCACAAAAATAGCTATGAAACCTTCTTTTATTCCTTGCCAAACTGCTAATACAAATGTTCAATGAGTGCCACCACTTCTACCAAAATCCAAACTTTACAAATAACTAATAAATTACATAATATAGGCAAGGAAACCACTCATGCTAGCTATTAGGGTCGAATCCATGAGAAAATGGGTGGCTTCAACCACTTCATTACAGCTCAAAAGCACTTAGAACTTGATGTATCTACCCTATGAGGTGATTTTAATCTATTTTTACATCAAATACATCTTTTAACATGCATGCATTTACATGAACAAGAAGAAAAGTCAACCACTGAAGAAACTGGGTGAAATTTTGAGTTTTAGGCAAAATTGACAAAATCTGTTTGATGCGCAACACCCTGAGCCTGATGCGCAATGCCACTTCAAGACTACTTTTGGAGGCCTTCCACTCATCTTAATTAGGCCCAAGATATCCTGTTGGAAATCCCTACCTATCTAGTTTCTATAACACTTTGAAATTTCTGATTTGGAGGTCATTTGCCCCCTCAAAAGTGGATTCTCCCAATATTGGTTCCTGTGTGTCCAAAAAGTGGCAGAGAGGGCACTTTTTGAGTGTTTTTTGCCCTTTTTGTGACCAATATCTCATCCAAATTTGATGAAATGTTCTAGGTTTGGTTGTTTTTTCATTATGAATCCAAAACTACAAGCCATTTGGCAAAAGAGTGAGCCAATCTAATACGCAGCGCCACCGCTGGAATTTCCTGTGTTACCTAATTCAAAAAATCAAAATTTACAAAATTTTTCCAAAATCTGCCCAGTTTTGGCTCAAATGTACTTCATTGGTTACTTTTTTGGGAAAGTGTAACATCAGCCAAGATCTCATGTTTGTCACCCCTCTTTTTGCTTCTTAAGGCCCTCCCTAATCTTGCCTTAAGGTGCTTAATTCTCATGTTACCTATCCTATTCTGGGTCAAGTAATGGTAGGCCATATGCCTAAGCATCTTTTTGTCTCTGTTGGCTTTCTTTATAAGACCCTCAACGTGGATATTTACCCTCTCAAGCCATATTTCTCTCTCATTAACCACTTCTTGTTCAACTGGAGTCAAGGGAACCAGATGCTTCTCTACCATTTCACAAAAATCAAAACATGATTGATGTCTAAAGCGTGAGGTGGTTAATGGGCAAGCAAGAAATTCACTCATACTAATGAGCTCCTCCTTGATAATCTTGCCACCTTTGTGAAGCTTCCTCTACTGCAAAATACTTTCCCTAGAGCTGTCACTAAGGGTGTCCTCCTCAAAATCAGGCTCCTTGTCCCTCTCCATGCTTGTCTCTTTGGGATGCCTTGATGAATGATGGATAATAGGTGGGAACAAAAAAGGTGAGTATGAAGAGATTTTGTAAATGGAACAATAGTAATGAGATGAGGTAGGGGAATGAAGGGAAGGATTTGGGGAGCTAGGTTTTTGATGTATGAGGGACTTAGGGTTTGATAAAGGGGATTAGTTTCTTAGGGAAAATAGGGAAAGGGAAAATAGAATCAAGGGGTAGTTTTAATGAAATGAACTTGGGAAATGGGACAAGGGATTTTGGTTTTGAAATGATGTGAAATAAAGTATAGAGGCAAGCTAGGGTTTGACATTTAGGAAGCAAAAATCATGAACCAAACATGAAAAACCCTATTTAAGCTTAGGATGTATTGACACTTACTTGTTAGGAGGTGAATGCAGAAAAAGAGTTGATGGAGGATGAATTTGGGTGAATTAGAACCTTGGAAGCTCAATGCGGAGTGCCACCAACCCAATGCATAGTTCCTCCCTAATGTGCAGTGCCAGTGTATTTTTCTGAAGGAAGTTGGCTCTAATGCGCAGCGCCAGCCTCCCAGTGCGCAGCGCCACTATTCCTATGCAAAGCGCCAACTTCCAGGTGAATTTTGGATGCCTTACCAATGTCTAAATTAGTCACGTGATAGCTCCTTGGAAGGCTTGTTGAGTCTACTTTCTACAACATCTTGAATTTTTCAATTTGGAGTTCATTTTCCTTGTCAAACGACAAATCTCCCAAGACTGGTCAAAATGTGCATAATAAGGTTGCCTAAATGCAGAGTGCTATTGCAATCAACTTTTGAAGGTCTTCCTCAACTCCAAATTGAGCTCATGATGGCTCATTGGAAATATCTCTGTATCCAGATATCATTTAAATCATCAAGAAAGTCATTTTAACATACAAACTAGGTGAAATATTGATTTTACCAAGGTCACTCGAGAACTGCATCAATCTTCTTGAGGCCAATGATGTTTTCGACATTTCTCCAAAACCATGAAACCTGTGTAAAAAATGAAAGAGGTTTTTCTTCTTGGGTCAATGATGGACAAAAATCTCTCTCAATTTTTTCAAATTCTTCTTTTCTTGCTCAAAAACATAGTTTGAAGAAAACCTATCCCAATATGTGGAATAGGGGATTTGTAGAAATGAAGGGAAATGAAGGGGATGAGGGGCTTATAAATTCTTGAGAAAAATTTTGGAAGTAGGGAGGGATATTAGGAAGTATGGGAAAGTAGAATTTAAAATATTTAGTGAGGGGAAGGGGTTCAAAAAGGAAAAAAACAGGCTTAGCCTAGCAAATTGTCCAATTGTAGTAATAAACTAGGGTTTGTGCGAAAGTGATGAATTTGAGGGATATGAGTGATGGGAAGCATTTAAGAAGGTATATTAAGGATAGGGGAAGGTGTATGAGCATCAGGATACAAGTTTTGTTGATGATTTGACCATCCAAGAAAAATTACCTTCAAAACCCTAGGAGAGAGAAATGAGGCTTACCCAAGTACAACTGAAGCATCAACAAGGTGTAAACTGACCCAATGGAACCTGAAATGATGATGAAAACTATTTGAATGATGGTAAACTAAGCTGAATGGTGACATGGACCAATACTTGGAATACTTTGGAAGGAGTGAAAACAACCCTAGACCTAATACCTAGTAACCAAATTTTACTTGAAGACTCACTGAAATGACAAAATTTGACTTTGACACCCTGGGACCACTTTGTAAGAGCATATTTGATCACTGATGGAAGGCTTCAAAGGCTGGCACTAACACTTGCATTGGAAGGTCTAAAAAACTGAGGCATACCCCTGCCTCAAAACCATCATACCGATCATAACATTCTTATCACAATTAATGGACACTATTTGGTACTAGTGTCCCACAATGGCCCTTCTCCTCAAATGGTTTACCAACATATTGTTGCATCCTCCAATTCCTTTTATTGTTGTTGCTAACTCTCTTGTAGTTAGTTCTAACCACCCAAACCAGGCATTTCCATGCTTTCATGTACCAAGCACATAATTTCCATTAGACTTGAAATGAATTATAACAAATTCAAATCATACCTCATTAGTAGCTCAACAATGAGGTGACATTTGAAACTCTATTTAATTCCTATCACAACTAGTCAATTTAGCTCCTTGATCAAATCATCATGTATAAAAATATCACATTCTCTTAGCTAAAAACTCAACTGTCATAAATCATAGTCATATATTATATTCATAATTTTGAAATTAAAAACAAAAATAAAATACTGATACCTAACTTTTTAAAATTTTCTTTGCTTCTTCCTTTGTTCTTTGTTCTATTTGTACACACACTAAATTAGTTTCCAAACCCGGCATGCACCGAGTGACTTCTCTTCTCTTGACCACATACACACACCAAATTAGTTTCCAAACCTGCCAAGCACCCAGTGCATTCTCTTCTCTTCTCTTCCAAAGAAGAAAGGGAATCCAGAGACTATAATGCCTCCTTTGTCAATATTAGCAATAATGGCATCCAGAGACTATATTGCATCTACCCTCAATATCAGTAACAAGAGAATGTAGAGACTATACCTCCTCTAACCTCAATATCAGCAAGAAGGGCATCCAAATACTATACCACCTCTACCCTCAATGTCAGCAATAAGGGAATCCAAATTTTATACCACCTCTACCCTTAATATTCACAACAAGGGCATCCAGACAGTCCCATACCTTCCTATGCTAACAAATTATACAACACCTACACCTACACATGGTGTACCACAACACTTTCACATATACACATGATGCAACACCACATGTACACAGTACACCACATACACAACATATACACAACACAATATGTACACAAAACAACATGTACAACAAGTACACAACACAACATGTGCATGTACACAACAACAATATTACACATCCAAAGGCCACATTGTCTCTACTAGGGAACCTTTCCTCTAGTGTATTTCCCACACCTTACTATATGCATCTATAATCCAAATCTAGGATCTATGGTTCCTTTCACCATCCATACTCATCCCAGCATGTCACATATTACGTTAATTTCATTATACTCATGTATCCTTCAACATTCCCTACTCCTAGCATTAACATATACATAGATATAAACATATAATATCAAAATCATATCCACATGATACTAAAATCATAGATATTCCATGGCTACTCTACCCACTTTATTCCTCATAAAACTAAGAATCTTTCCATTCCATTCACCTACATAAAATAATCATTCTTCCACAAGCATGATCCTTGATGACTCTGTCAGACAATTGCATTCACACACACACACATACACACACACACACACACACACACACATTTATACACATTAGAATAATTATGATCACAACATAATTACCAGTGTTCATAAGGTCAAGGTTAAGAGAACGTCTTTTATTCATACAATGCATGCACAACATTGAGAACAACAATTCCTAACTTAGCCAAGGCATCTATTACCTCAAGCCCATTTTGTTATCACCAAAAAATTGATCATCTAGCCTAATTTACTAGTTGGATCGAAGTACACCATATAAAGCCAATTTTACCATATTAAATTGCTTTCAATGTGAGAAATTACTTAATAGACCACATTTGTTAATTAATTTATAGTTAAACCCATGAAGAATAATTAAATAAATCACTATTTATTTAATCATCTTCTAGGAATAATTAATTAAACCTTTGTTTAATTAATATTCCTTGTCATATTTAACCCAATTATGAAAAATAAACAGATAAATCATTAATTATCTTATTTTTCTCTAGGAATAATTATTTAATCATTAATTAATTATTACTCCTTGTCAAGTTTGACTAAATCCCTTAGGAATAATTAAATAAATCATTAATTGTTTATTATTCCCTAACCAATTTCTTTAGATCATAAATAAATCATTTATTTATTTATTATTTCTAAATAAAGGTTTAAATACTTTTTCCCTCCTAACCAAATATAATAAAATATTCCAAGTGGTTATTCCAAGAATGGGGTTTATAATATTTTATTATTTCTCATTATTCGAGGATAACATAATATTTTGTTATAAATAGAAGGGTTTTCCATTCATTATTCGCTTTTGATTATTTTCATTACTGCACTCACTATTGTAACTCTGATTATTATCACTGTTGCACACCATTTTTCTTCCATTTGAGTTCCCATTGAGCTCAAACATTTTATTTGTCGGGTTTACACATTATAGAGGAGAGACTCTACACAAGTTGAAGACGTTTGAGGATAGCCAAGAACCCATCCCATAGAGGTGGAATGGTAACATTTATTTGTTCCCTTCATAGGTGTTATAATAAAATATATTCTTTGTATATTTGGTTTCCATTGGATTATTGGAGTTATAGTTACTGTTTCATTTTGTTGTTTAACTATGATAGTGGCATAGATCAAGGCTTTGGTAGGTTTTGTTTCTAACAGTTGTTGCAGATCTACAATGTTTAGTAGTCTTTTATATTATTGAGATTGTTTTTCATCCACAGCCTTAAGTGTTTCCTTTTCGTACACCTTTGAGGAGAAAACAGTACAAAAAAATTGGCAACTCCACTGGGTTTTTTACTTCAAATCCGGAAATTGGGTGACCTTCAGTTTTCAGCTTAGGGTTATTCTTTTTTCTGGCTCTTAATGTTGTTTACTAGTTTTTTAACCCTAGATATGTCAACTTTCTAACTTCCATAAGTTTCTTGGTATTTTCTGTAGGTCATAGGAACGAGCCGCGACAAAGACAACATTATTTTTTGAAATTTTCGAACCAGGAATCAAGGAGCAAAAATCACACTTTTATGCCCAAAAAGTGAAATCTAGAGTCTAGAGAACACCTTTCAGCCCAAAAAGTGCGATCTAGAGTCTAGACCACACCTTTCAGCCCAAAAGGTGCAATCCCCTTTGAAATCAGGTTAGTACTTGCGATTTTTAGGGTTTTTGGGTTTTTGACAGATCTGTTTTTGGGTTTTGTTGAGAGCTATATGCTGGGTTGTTTGACCTCTGTCTCATCTTGCTAAGGCCTTGATCTACTCTGATTTACTCATCGAAGTGGAATTTATCCCCATAGGGCTTCTAGTAAGCTTCCACCTTTATAAGAGGAGTTTAGCTGAGTAAGAAGTCTAAGTTTCTGCAACACTTTCAACCATATTTTCCATATTTGTACCCTTCTATTTCACATCTCCAAAGATAGGTTGTCGCCATCCATAGTTTCATATTACACATTGTTTAGTCATTTGCCTTAGGGTCCCATCGGTTGCCCTATGTTTTTCACCCATCTTCCTATCTTTTTGGAATGATCTTCCTCTCTAGTTTTTTGCTATAGATGCACCACTTTCTAGTAGCATAGTGTCATTTGACCCCAGTCACATCGAAACTTAGATCTCTTGACCCTTTTAGTGTGTTTCCAGTTTATTTCATCACCAACCAGCACAGTGTTTGAAAACCCAATTTGGTTGGGGTTTAGTTAATTGATTTTCTATTTATTTTCTGTTGTTAATTTAAGTTTATTTCTAGTAAGATTTTTTACACCTTAAGCGAAGGGCTCATGGTTTAAACCACCAAGCCAAGACTTAACATAATAAATTTATCTCCCTACACAGAGACAAAGGCATATTGTTTATCTACCTTCATCAGTTATGTGTCACTTGCATCTGACCACCATTGTGCCACCAAGGTGTTTGTCGTAGAGACTCTTATGCCTTCATCCCTATTTTCTACTTGGGCACACTACTCCTCTCCGCAGGGTTTGAGTTCATAGTTCCTCGAGTCCCCATACTGACTCTTCTCCTGGTTCATCCGATTCCTCATCTGATTCTGAGCCTGCTTCACCACATATCATCACCATGTTTGGACCCACAGCTGGTGCAGGAACCCAAATTGGTGTTGGCTTCAGTTCTACCCCGGTGGTCACATCTAGCATAACAATCTCAAGAACCATTCTGGTAGCCCCCATGCTCCCTTTTATGGCTGGGTTAGGTCTCCTGGATTTTATCTAGTTGATAAACAACCCTATACACCATGATGCCGGTTGGCTTGCTATGCAGACTAAGCTTCCCTTCGACATCCCAAAGTTTGAGGGTAATTCTGGAGAGGACCCTACTAATCATGTCCTTTCCTTCCACATGTGGTGTTCATCCAACTCCATTACTGATGACTCCATTCATCTTTGGCTGTTCTAATGCACGCTCACTAGATATGATGCAAAATGGTATGTAGACTAGTCCATCGTATCTCATTCCATCAAGACATTTTCTAAAGCATTCATCTCATATTTTTAGTTACCTATCCAGTACGACACTGGTATGGAGCTATTGACCTCATTCCGTCAGTCCTCTTTCACTCGTCTTTATGATCATGTTCAAGAATGGTGTAGAAGGAGGAGCACATGTCGTGGCCCACTCTTCAAAGACCGTGTTTATCAAGATTGGTTTCTTAGGAGCTTTTTATCATCCATTGGGAAATATGTCACATCCCATTTTCCTCAGATAGAGGAAGAAGCTCTCCAATCCACTCTGAGATATAACCTGATTTATGCGCAATCCAGTTATGTTTATACCATCATTCCAGACCTCCCCCATCCTGGAGATGCCAATGCACTAGGGGCATCTCACATGCCAATGGTATCATTGGAATCCTTTCACACCCTTCACCATATATGCAACAAAGTGATGGATATCTGCAGGGGGGCACCAGTTTCTCTAACACTTATGCCCCTCCTGCTAGCAACATGTTTTCAGGGCCATCTAATGCTCAACCTTTCTACAATGTCGTTGCTCCTCACTATGCACAGCTGAGCACTCCAACCCCTCAAGAATTAGCTCTGTAGACTCCCATGGATCCTCAGCCACAACAGTCACCACCCCCTTAGGGTCAAGAATTTGCACAACATAGTGTGACCAATTCCCAAAATTTGAAGAAAAATAATAAGGAGAAGGGTAACAAGGGTAACTAGGGTAATCAAGGTGATCAACCTAGTGAACCCCAGTGGAACCAACCTAACACCAAAAACCATCAATATGGCAGCCAGCCCAAGAAGAACAAGGCTATTCATATGAACAAGCCTTTTGCATGATGTGGTGTACATGGGAATTATACACATGAGTCTCCTCTCTTACCCCAGATGCGCCAAATGTAGGAAGCTTAAGCAGCTTCTAGAGGTCAATAATCACCTCAGAATTCTACGCCATCTCAACTGGAAGTGCCTACAAATTCTTTCCCTCAACAAGGATTTGTTGTTGCTCAACGTCAACTAGGTCAAGCAGCCCATCCCCCCCAACATTCTGGTCCTAGTGACTACCAGATCCTCATGATGAATTCTGATGAATTTAATCCCTCAGATATCAACCGGAAAACTCATTCGCATAAATATGATAAGCCACTAACTTTGTCTTCCACTGAGTCCAAAATCAAAGCATCTACAGAGCCTCTTACACAACCAAATGGTCCGATACAGATCCCTCAACCCAAATTTGAGTCAATTCCTAAGATCCCTAAAGGACCATTACATCATAACACAGCGTCTAACCGAGCTTCCCATAGATACAGTATAGTAGATGACTTGGCACAATCACCTGTTGCCATGTCGACATTGAAATTTCTCCAGTCATGCCCATCTCAAAAGAAAGATCTACTAACTGCTTTGGGCATAGTATATCCTTCCAATGATCATTTGATTGTCTTCTCAGTTGATACATCAGAACATCCCCCATTCCCTTCCTATGTTTCTTTCCAGATACTAGTCTGAGTCCGTAACGCCATCATCTCCCAATGCATTAATGATGAAGGTGCATCCACCTGTGTGATGCCCACTACCATTTGGAAATAAATTAAGTCACCTAAGATGTCACCATCCACCATCACTTTGCATGCTTGGGACGGTCACTCTTCCCAGCCTCCTCGCATGTACCGCAATTGTCTAATGACTCTTGGAGGAAAGATTTTCCAAGTAGACATTGAGGTTATTGATGCCCCTTTAGATTACAACATTCTTATGGGTCGTAGTTACACATACGCCATGTCAATCATCACATTTGTGGTTTTCCACAAGATGTGCTTCTCCAATGAAGGGAAGATCATCACCGTTGATCAGTTGACTTACTATGGGCCAACATCCATGACATCCCACAAGTCCATTATCCCATTAATGTCAAATAAGAAGTCTTCAACCCCTCTCACCGGTGTTTCTCTCAGAGTCTACAAATATTCCTCATTATTGGGTGCTTCCCTGGTCCTCCCCCTCTCATATCAGAGCCTAACTCTTTGAGTGTTTGCATGTTACAAGTGTCACGGGCTGCTCTCAAGTAGTCTAGTACACCTGATCCACAACTAGCTCCTCAGCACCCTGCAGTTACCATCCCAGCCAAGCCATCTAGATCCACCCCCCCAAGACCTTCTCCATTCATGGGAGCTTCTCCTATGTTCCCACAAGGAACTGGTCCTCTAGGTCTCAACCATCTAGGAGTTGTTCTATTGGGTCATTACCCTGCAGGCCCGATACATTTCTTATTTCCCACTGTAGGAATATTTTATGTCCCTATCATGGATTCGCTAGTCCTTCCTAACATGACTTTGGGGTCCCAGTATGGTACATTGAACCCCCTATAAGCATTTTTTATGGTCAAGTAAGACCTTATCATGCTTTGACCCTAGTTCAACCAGTCCCTACAGTCTATCGCTACTTTAGTTCCATCACAACCTCAATAGGAACCCAATCCTATTGCGAAAGCATCTAAACAAGGGGACAAATCTAAGAGGAAAGAACCTAAGGACAAGGCTCCCAAAGCTCATCCAGCCCCCAAGGCCCCAAATCTGTCACCTCTATGCACTTTCTGTAAATTGGTTAGGCACGCCACCAAAAATTGTCCTAAACTCCCTCATCTTAAACCTTTGGTTCATGAAACGTTCCTTGAGTGAAATATCCATGAGGTCCATGTTATCTTACAAGGTCCAACCAAGAAAATCATAACGCTATGCATAAATCACCCTTGTTCCTTGTGCGATCATCATGGCCACTATTCCCATTGTTGCCCTTGTTTCAATGAATTTCACTATTGCTTTGAGGTGTTTCGTGAATACGAGACCACTCATAGTGGAAGACCTACTCCCCTAACCATGGATTCTGGTACCACTAGTAAACCAAAACAAGGGGACTTTGGTCCCACCATTGTGATCCCTCCCCCCAATTTTGAGATGAAGGATTCCACGGACCATATCCTTTACCTGTCATCATCCTTTAGTTCTTCATAGGAAAACCTTTTTGAGGTTTCTGTGCACACTTCTATCAAACCTCTTTCAACAGAACCTCAGGTCTCAACATCTGTAGATCCTCCATCTATCATCTCGTCATCTATCATTCTAGATGATGTGTATGTGAACCTTCTTTCTTAGGTTGATGCACTAAGTACTATCACCACATCATGTAGTCAGTCTTCCTCTCGTCCAACATTCTTCCATTCTAATGAGGACATCATGGAAGCTATGTCTACCCTTGATTACACTTGCACTTAGGCAAAGGGGGCATATTTATTTGGAGGATCTTGAAGGCCATCTCCTTCCTAATTCTCCCAATGCACTCTACCTAAAGAATTTTTTCTCATAGCATATCCCTTTGATTTTCATGTCTTTATTTTTGTCATAAAGTTAGGTAGGTTGCATCATCTCATTCGTTGTCTTTTGCACCTTTCAGATGGATCCATCAGCCACACTGTATATCAATCATGCCGATGGTGTGAGTTGCTTCTCTAGGAACCTAGCCTTGGCAGCCTGGGCCATTTTTACCACCTTGCATTCGTTAGTCCTTTCGAGTAGTGTGTGCATTGGATTCGCCACCAATAGCCAAGATGAATATGAAGGTAAAGTAAATGTGTTGTAGTCATTTGTTTGAACTCGGGCTTTTGCTTTGAGTGTTCATAACAATGCTCCAACTTCCTGATGGATTCCTCAAGTAACTGAGGCTCATCAAACCCAATTTAGTCTTTGAATGATAATCCAAATCTTCTAATGACGTTTTGGATATTTGTTTTCTCATCCTTAAGATAGGGCACATATCTCAACATCTTTAGAAATGTGGTTGTATATTTTCCTGAGCTCATAGAATTCCTTGGTCTTTCCATCATAATACCTCTTAGACGAATATTTCTTCCTGAATAGTCTTTCAAATTCTTCCCAAGTCAAATTTTCTTCCCTAATACATCTGGAATGCTTAACATATTCCCACTAGATAAATACTTTTCCTTTGAGACTGAATGTAGTTATCTTGGCTTTCATGTTCTCTGAGTAATCACAAAGTCTAAATAATTTCCTCATTCCAAGTATCCATACTTCTACATATTTTGACTTAGTCATCTCACCGCCAAAGGTAGGAGTCTTATATTTCTTGAATTCCTCTAGCACGTACCCCTTCTAACTTCTCCTATAATGATGGGCAGTGATGGCGATGATGTCTCCTAGAAATGGAGCTAAAATAAAATCCATGAGTACTAGCACTCCCCTCAGGCGTATCCAAGAGTATTCCACTCTTCATTGTATCATCTCTATCCAACCTGTACCTTCTTTGTGACCTTCCATCTACGTCATTATTCTGTTCCTCCTATTTCTCTCCAAGTTTGATTCCCAACTATCCATGCTTCTCCAAATATGAAAGGCTCTGGAGGATGAATGCATTAACCTTTGATTTATTTTCTTGAGCTTTCAGAAGCCTTTCTTGTGATTCAATCAATCTCTAGTTATCTAGCTCACAACTTATGATCTCTTCCTTCAAGATTCTCAATGTATCTACTAGATCAGGAGAGTCTCCCTCTCCCTACTACTCAATTGATCTCTCCCATCCCACCAATGTATCTTTTAGTCTGTATAGGGAGTCATATGAATTGTAATAAAAATTTTTGATCTCCATCTCTTGGCCTTCTATTTCTTGCAATACACCATTGTTAGATAAATAAAATCATAATCAAAATCATACCTCAACTTACTGTTGTGAGGTTATTGCATCTGTACAAGCCAATTCATATTAGCATGATAAAACATATTGTTATGTCCCTATAATACTAGTGTATCCCCCTTATCGCTATTGTATTATATCCCCCTATTGTTATTGTTGTGCCCCATAGAAGCCCATTATTATTATTGTTTCTCCCTTACAGTATTATTGTTATGTAGTAACTAAATATATTATGACCCCTTAAACTCCTATATATACAAAAGAGGTCTTATCATTTGTATCATCCAAGAGTTGTTCATTTATGTAATGTAAATGAGGTTTCCCCCTCGAAGAGGATAATTTTTAAGTTGTTGATCTATCTTTTCTTCTTCTTTGTGACCTAGTTGCATAACATTTGGTATCAAAGCTTTGGATTCTAGGGTTTTGCTACTTCAAATAGGCCATCTTGGAATTTTATCTATAAGTTTTTTCTCTAAAGGTTTAGAAGCTAAAATTATGACCACATTGAGCCAAAATTGTGATGAACTTCTTGTAAAAGTTTTAGATCTTGGTTCACTATATTTTTTGAGATATGGTCTGAATAAATTAGGGTTTTTTCATGCTCTAGAATTCAGTCTCAAATAGGTGACATTGAGAAAATTGTCATAAATTCCTTTACAAGAATAGAAATTGAATTTCCTAAGAAGTGATTGAAATTTTGCAAATTGTGGTCTTTCGTGTATTATTTGTAGGGCAGAAGGTTGAAAAAATGACATGTGGCACTCATTATAAGTTCCTTCTATTGAACATGTCCATATTCAAGCCATCATGGGAGATTGGACATAACATTATATTGAAGAATCCAATTATGGTTTGAATTATGGCATTGAAAATATTACTGATAGTCCCACCACAAGATGGAATTTTAGACATTAAAGATCTAAAATCATATAGATACAACAATTTCAATATAGAGATCCTAAAAATCAAGAAAAAGGTACGTATTTTTTTAAAATTTTGCATAACTGTTGTTTGAAAAATCAGGTTGAGATTATTCAAATGAAAGAGTGAAGCATACATATCTATGCTTGATTCCAAAATTTCTCAAATAAATAAAATGGACACACCTACTAAGCAACCAAAAATATCTACTATGACACATGAAGAAGAGGAAGAAATGCAACATGATATATCAAAATTACGAGACCAAGTGCAACAGATTTCACTCTCACAAAGAGTAACCAAAAATGAATTGGAAGCATGATGAATGTTAAGATGGATGGTTTAGAAGTAAAAATGATAAAGGACATGAAAGTTTGAAGGATGGTTTAAAAGAAAATGTGCAAGCAATGATGAATGTACAAATGGAAGGGTTGACAAAGTTGCTACAAGGAAGGCTTCCCAATGGTGACAAGGTAATCCATGAAAATCACAATGAGGAAAAAAGGAATATGAATTATGATTTTAGAGACTCCAATGTTGGGTTCAATACCCACCAAATTTTAAATATCGATATGAGGAAGTTTGATGGCAAGGATCGGGTAACATGGATACTACAGATGGAGCAATATTTTGATCTCCATGGTGTGCAATACACACAAAAGGTACACATTACATCTTTATATTTAGAACCCAATGAGTTTGTATGATATTGATAGATTTGTTCTCATAAACCGCTTGTCACTTGGTCAATTTTTATGGAGTAAATGATAGCACATTATGAGGATACAAAAAGAAACACCTTCTTTATCCAATTGATACATCTCAAAAAAAAGGGTTTAAATGGTGGAGCACATTGAGGACTTCCAAAAATTGAGTATCAGGGTAACTAATATTCCAAAGGAGCATGGGATTGATGTCTTCATAGGGACCTTAAAGGATGACATCCAACATGAGGCTTGCCTTTGGGAACTTGATTCATTGGAGAAGGGATTCAGGGTGGCAAGAGATATTAAAATAAAAATTATGGCAACAAGGAAGTATACCACTCGCAACTATAAAGATTCAAGTGTTGTTGCTCCTAGCCTTCCAAAATATACAAGGTTGCAATCACAACAATTGGAGTAAAAAATAGAAAAATGGCTTTGTTTCAATTGAGATAGAAAATACACTAAAGGTCATAAGTGTGCGAAGAAGAAATTATTTTACATAGATTGTGAAGACTAGAAAGAAAAGGAACAAGAAACATCAAAAGAGGAGGATATACACTAGGAACAAACTCCAACAAAATAAGAGATGAATCCCACCATATTTTGCAATGTATTGGTGGGAATTATCACTCCTCAAGATAGAAGGATATATCAAGAAGAAAAAGGTAATAGTGTTGATTGATTTGAGTAGTACCCATAATGTTATACATTCCAAGATAGCCAAGGACCTAAATTTCTTCCTATATCCAAGACCAAAGTGTAAATTTATGGTTAAAAATGGAGGAACTATAATATCAAGCTAACCATGGGGAAATATGTATTGAATAGTCCAATGCTTTCCATTCTAATGGGAGGTGATAATATTATACTAGGAGTCCAATGAGTACAATCTTTGGGGACAATAACTTTAAATTTTCAGGAACTTTTTTTGAATTTGTTTTGGGAAGGAAAGGAAATTGAATTAATGGGTACTAAAAGGAAACCAAGAAAGATAATCATCTCTAATGGCATGACCAATATTATGAATAATTAACAATGAGGCACAATTGCACAATTATTTTCACTAGAGGTTGAAGCATCAAAATCATGTATTTCTCCAGATCTCCAAAAATTCTTGGACAATCATTCCAAGTTATTTGAGACTCCCAAAGGCATTCCACCTATTTGTGATCATGGTCATGCTATTCATTTGATTCCAAGAAGTGTTCCCCCAAACATAATGCCTTATAGATATCCCTATGCCCAAAAGAGTGAAATTGAATGTATGTTTGCAGAAATGCTAGAGGTCAATATACCACAACCTAGTCAAAGTTATTTCTCTGCTCCATTCGTATTGGTGCAAAAGAAGGATGGATCATGGCTTATGTGCCCAGATTATAGGGAGCTCAACAAGCTCACTATTAAAGATAAATTTCCCATTCTTGTCATTGATGAATTGTTGGATGAATTACATGGAGAAATTTATGTCAGCAAGTTGGATCTTCATTCAATATATCATAAAATTATAAAGAAGACTGAAGACATTCCGAAAATAGCATTCAAAACTCTTGAGGGTCATTATGAATTTTTGGTCATGCCTTTTGGCCTTACTAATGCACCTTCTGCATTTCAAGGTTTGATGAATTACATTTTCAAGCCCTTCCTTAGAAAATTTGTGTTAGTATTTTTGTATGATATACTAATCTATAACAAGTCTTGGAAGGATCATGTTCAACATGTTGACAAGGTGCTCCAACTATTGGAGGAGAAATAGTTATGTGCAAAAACATCCAAATGTTCCTTTGGAGTACAGGAGGTGGAATATTTGGGTAATATTCTATCTCATGAGGGTGTTAAGGTAGACCTTAACAAAATTAAAGCCATTAAGGAATGGAAAATCCCCACAACCATAAAGCATCTTTGAGGATTTCATGGTTCGACAGAATATTATCGCAATTTTGTTAAGAATTATGGGAGAATATTGGCATCTCTAACAACATTACTGAAGAAAGATGTATTTTCTTGGATTTTGAAAGCAGGTAAGGCCTTTGAACATCTTAATGAGGCAATGTGCCAAGCATCAGTCTTAGCTACACCAAAATTCACAAAAACCTTTATTGTGGAATTTGATGCCTTGGGAATTGGAATTGGTGTTGTTTTAATGTAGGAAGGAAGACATATTGCTTTTGAAAGTCATCTAATCAAAGGAAATTATTTACACAAACCTATTTATGAGAAGGAATTGTTGGCAATACTACATGCACCAAAGCAATGGCGACCTTACCTAATGGGAAGATGCTCTAAGGTAAAAATAGATCATGATAGTATTAAATATTTTTTGGAACAAATATTATCCTCAAAAGAGCAGCAAAAAATGGGTCACAAATATGTTGGGTTATGACTTTGAAATCATCTACAAAAAAGGAAGAAAATTGTTCTTGTAGATGCTCTCAAGAAAGGATGAGGATGTGGAAGCATTTCTTTGTTTTGTTTCTATTATCCAACCTGATTGGATAACCGAAGCAAGGGATGAATGGAAGAATGGCAAAGAGGTATGGACACTCATTCAAACGTTGCAACAATATCCTAGTACATCTAATACATTTAGCTAGAAAAATCGTTCATTATGGTACAAAGATCGCTTATATCTTTGTACTAATTCTGAAATCAAACAAAAGATTGTTTTAGACTTACAATCCTACCCTTAAGAGGGCATTCAGGATTTTTAAAAACTTACCATAGGGCCAAGAAGGATTTTTTTGGGATATCCTTAAATATGATATTTAGAAGTTTGTGGTAGAATGTTTGGTTTTCCAACAAAATAAATTTGAGACAATTAATAATCAGGGTCTATTACACCCTTTAGCGATTCCAAGTCAACACTGGGAGGAGGCCTCAATGGATTTTATCATAGGTTTACCCAAGTTTGAAGGAAATAGTGTCATCATGGTGGTAGTTGATATAATTACCAAGCATGCACACTTTTGTGCATTATATCATCCTTTTAAAGCTAGTACAGTTGCTACTGCATTTATGGAAACAATTCAAAAGCTACATGGAAACTCAAAGATTATTATAAGTTACAGAGATCCCATTTTCAATGGAATTTTTTGGACAAAATTATTTTGTTGTCTTGGTACTCAATTACCTCATATCTCATCTTATTATCCTCAATCTCACAAGAAAAATGAGATAGTGAACAAATGTTTGGAAGGATATATCTGTTTCTTTGTATATGTTAAAAAAATGCAATGGGTCAAGTGGTTACCTCCAACTGGATGGTGGTATAACACTTCCTTATACACTACAGAGAAAATTTCCCCATTTATGGAACTTTATGGATATCATCCACCATCCATCACAACATTTTGAAGAGAAAAATCTAAGTTTGAAGCAGTAGAATATCACATCGAGCATCAACAACAAGTTCTCCAAATCTTAAAAGATAGCCTCACCTTGGTGTAGAATCAAATGAAACAATAGGAAGATCAACGTCGCAGTGAAAGAAGTTTTAATGTAGGCGAGAGGGTATTTTTATGGCTACAACCATATAAAAATGTCCCTTAGGCAAGCTAAGAAGGATAGTAAATTATCACCCAAGTACTATGGTCCTTACAAGGTGTTGCAAAATATTGGTACTCTGACATACAAATTGGAGTTGCCTGCATCTTCTCGAGTACAACTAGTTTTCCATATTTCATGCATAAAGAAGTTTATCAGTGATAAGTTCCTAGTTCAAACAATGTTACCAGAATTTGACAAAGAAGGGAAAATTATATTTGATCCTGAAGCAGTCACAAAAACAAGAACCCGATAACTATGGAATTGATTAATTTTAGAGCATCTCATTAAATGGAAGAACTCACCCATTGAATATTCCACATGTGAGGATTATAGTTTTATACAGAATCATCTGGAACTACTTAAGTATTTAGGACAACACTTTTCTGAAGGAGAGGGGCATGTTAGGTCCCTATAATACTAGTGTATTCCCCTTATTATTATTGTAGTGTAGCCTCCTATTGTTATTTTTGTGCCCATGTATCCACCATGCTGTTATTGTTGTGCCCCATAGAAGCCCACTATTGTTATTGTTGTGCATTTACATTATTATTGTTATGTAGGCTTTGATTATATTGTGACCCCTTAGATTTCTATATATATCAAAGAGGTATTATCATTTGTATCATTCAATAATAGTTCATTCATGTAATGGAAATGAGCTTTCCCCCTTGAAGAGAATAGTTTTTAAGTCGTTGATCTATCTTTTCTTCTGCTTTATGAGCTGGTTGCATAACACATATGATGTACATGCTATAATAGCATTATCAATAAGTAACTAACATGCATGCATGGAAAACATATAAACAGCTAACATGAAAGAATAAAAAACTATATTTACCTCTAGATCCAATGCTACAACCTCGACATGATACCACTCTATAACACCCCACCCCACATTTACCTACTATTACAAGCTCACCAAGGTAAACATGAGATGAGAGCTACTCTTCATGACCCAAATTCCAAGATGTCATTATGTAAATGGGGTTTAACTTTCTAAACATATCCAACACTCAAGAACACTTGATCACATCCTTAACAACTTGATTCCATTGGTTCTTTCCCTAAACCAAAACTACCTTTTGACCTACTTTACCTCCCAGATGCATGCATTCCATCTTTTCCATGTGATCAGAAGGCCCAAAGCACATGCACAAGCCATCCTCCATGCGGCTACAACTGATATTCTATAGTTTAGTTCCTACAACCATAGATTTAGTGTCGAAATTTAAAGGCTAGCCTATAGAGCACTGCTCAGATCTTCGCAGAACTTTCCAAACTCCAATTTAGATGATCAAAAGTATACATAATATATACTTAGGCTCATATATTTCCCAATATTTCCAAAAATATGATAAAAATTTAGACAAACACATGGTAAAAATAGTAACTATAGGTCATGAATGCATATTTGTTCATTGTTTTGTTAGTTTCATCAGAAAACCATCAAGAAGTATCAATTCCCTCTTTTAGTAGCTACAACAAACACATATTAACTCATGCATTCATATAAACTATCCAAGAGCCTGATAAACCATGACCAAGATCAATCACAAGAGCACATATATAGTAAAAAATGTACCATGCATGTAACTATCATTTTAACTAGAATAAATCCATGGAAAACCAAACATATATTCATACCTTAAACTAGAACTTTTGCTCATTGGTCTCATTAAATAATAACACATATTACAATATACATAGTGCCAACCAAGTAAGGGACTTCCACATACCACCCGACCATAGATTGGTTGAACCAAATATTTATTTCATCCAATCACCCTCATGTCATATACCAAGCATGAATGTGGGATCACATGGGATAAAAAAAAAACAAAATCAACTAGGGAATCTAGAGGCAAAACCACCTCAGCTATTAACCCCAATGATTTCACCTAAACCGATCTAGAAAACACCAAAAAAGAAAAATTTGGATGTCTCAGACTTTCTTCACCATACCCAGAGGAGTTTTCCTATCTCCACCCACCTGTTAAGAGTTCCAAGAGAATACCATCTCCAACCTCAACCCTTGGGAATTTTCCTAAGACCACCTCAACCAAGATCCAAAATCTATAGGAAATCCAAAGCTTAACCAAAACAAGGAAGCCACTACATCATGGCTATCCAAGAAATGGAAAAGGAAAGGATGTACATCATTGTCAATCTAGGCAAATACCATGTCAATGAAAACAAAAGTGACAAATAAATCAATTCATAGACCATGCATTAAATCCCGGCATGCTAAATCGCACATGCACACTATTACCTACAAATCCATAATTGTTTTTTGACCTTGCTTGTTGTTTTCCAACTTCCTCTTGCACTCCCTTGCTTGTTCCTTGCGTGCTTTCTTGTGTCTTCTTCATGTCCAAGTTTTGTCTCCCTCTTGCTTCTTCCTATCCAAGTGAGAATGCTAGAATGTCCAAGAGTGTGTGTGAATTTTCTATCCTTTTTCCTTTTATTTTTCCTTTATTTTTCATTCATTTTCCCTTGCATTCACATTCTTGTCCCTTCATCTTCACTTTCTCCTATTTTCCTTTATTTCTTGAATTAATTATTGTTTATGGCCTTTTTCCTTTTCCAACGGCAATGCCAATAATAAACCATAAGTGAATCCCAATGTAAAGTTTTTCCCCTCCATTCAACTTGGAATACATGTCCCATGACCTTGGTTTGCTTTTTCCTTTATAATTTCCATTTATTACATGGAAACTTAAGGCGGGGTTGTTACATCTATCATGGTGTATATTTGATATGCCATTTTCCATCGCATGAAGAATAGGTTAAGATGATGTGGACTATCAACATGGCTTGTATGTGTAGTGTGTTGGAGATTGAATTATGGTAGTGATAAGATGGAGGTTAGGTGGTAGTCAGCATGTCAGTGATGTGGATTTACTTATATAATGGTGGATTTTGACATTTGGGAGTCTAGATATCAAACAATATATCTCTTTATAGAAAGAATACCTCTCTAAATTCCCATATTAAGATGTTGACTATAATAAGCATAAGACCATATTTGAATGTATCTAGAACTTCTGGACTTTTTAAATGAATCTAGAAAAGTTGAGAATATGGAAGAACAAAGTTCTAGATTTTTTATTAAAGGATCTTTTAAGGAAAACATGAATTCAAATGTGACTTGGTAGTTGATGTTCCTAGCCTATGGAGACGAAACAATATGGCGATGATATGTGGTTGTAGGATCACCTTGTTACAATCACATATCAAATGGTGTGACATAATGTGGTGGTGACACATGGGCACAAGGATACTACATGTCATCCACATGTTAGTTATATTGTTTTTGATGTGATATTAAATAGTGAAGTCTATGAGGGCCATAACTTTGTGTCTAGGACTTAGAATTGGGCTAAATCTATATCATTGGAAGTCTCTTAATTAGTAGAAGATGATGGTGGCCTTAGAAAATAAGTTTTATATGGTTAACATAAAAAAATAAAATTGGATATCAAACCTCCATAAAGTGACCTTAGGGTTTCATATGCTACATATTGTGAGGACATTGGTTGAACATGAGATCATATGGCTTGGATTGAGAGAGATATAAGCTTATAACATTTTTTTCTTCACCCTATTTCCTACATAACTAGGATTGGAGGTGGTCTCTACACTATATATGCATGGCTAGGTGAAATTATCTCTTACATAGCCAATTTCTTGAACTTACATTGATTAAAATATAAGTTCCTTATCATTTTTTATGAATATAAAAATTTTATGTTATCTTTTATCATGAAAGTATGTGTAATTTTTATTATATTATATTATTTTCATGGGTGGTTGGTTGCCATTAATTTTGTGAATATATGTTATTTTAATCCACTGCACTATTATAATTCACATTATGCATGCATTCTTTTTAATTGTAATCCTTCTAGTGAAAAGTATTCAATTGTTTTTGTCGTGCTATACCCTCTAAGGGATGAAATGTTAAATTCATGTTCATTGTCACCTATCCCATTACTAGAATTGGTAGGTGCAGAGGCCACATTGAATATGTGATCAACCATTTATGTCTATAAATCTTTAGAAAATTGTTACTCATGGCGTGTATTACGTTTAGCAGACTACAAACCCTTGAACTTCAAAATTACTAAGAAATATACAAAATAGTTAACATAAGAATGTAGACAAACCGCTTAAGGTATGTTAAAACCATCAATTACTCCTCACAGAAAGAACCACTGCATAATTCATGCTTATTGCAATAAAATCTTCAATATATCTTAATATAATATTTTTTATGATTATTCCTAGGGATGTATTATGCTACCCCATATTATTACATACAATACTCCGCAACTAACTAGTGGGATTATTACTTAACTATTACCACATTACATTCATGTTTCACCTTAGGTGCATTGCATTCCATCCTAGTTTGCATGCTTCATTCTCAAAATATGAGTTTCATTGATATGATATAATACTGAAGCAGTGTAAGTTACTTGGTACCAAACAATAACCATCCATCCTAGTGAAATTTGGATATGACATAGCCCACATGGCTTTGGATTGATTGTGAATGGGTTCATTGTTAAGGCACTCCTTGCAATAGGTCACCGGTTCAAATTCCCTATGGGTATTACTTTAAAAAAATAGATATGGTGTCCAACATTTTTCTTGCCACCTCAATTGATTATGATTTTTCCTTTTACATCCTATTATTTGTTATTTAGATATCCCTTGCATTGTTTTTATTCCTCCACCTACCTCTATACTAGGTGATGTTTTGGTTCCATGTAGGTACATAAGTATGGTTGTTGATGCTCTGAATTTTTCCTTGATGACTATTGTTTCTTAAAGTTGTGTTAATGCTAATATGGAATAATTTTAGGTATTGGTTTCTCCTCTTTCTAAATATTTACAGTGTGGTTCCTCTGAGGATTAAACTTCTATGGATTCTTTTTCCTTTTTATTATTTCTTTGATGGGGATTTCCTTCAAGTGATTCTATGGACTCTTTTATTGTTCAAACTTAGATTCTTTATACAATGTTTCTATAGATATTATGAGTAGTTTCCATGTAGTAACTCCTACATGTGACACTTTAGGTAGTTACCTTTAAGTAAGAGGAAATATCCTGTAGTATGATTTTCTTTTTCTTGTACTATTTATTTGTAAACTTCTTTCACACATTAATATGTATCATACTAATTAAGTCCATGCAAGGATATTTAAGAGTAGCCTATGAATAGTAGATCACTTGGAAAAGAATGTTATGTTAATATTATGAGGTCCTTAGTTTGAACCCCAACTTAACTATGTCCATGTTAGGGGCATGTGTGGTGCACCTATTGGTTATAATTGTAGTAGACATAATCAACCCCATGTCACACAAGTATGTGATTTCTTAAATTATCAATTCCACTGGTAAAAAAAAGGGTTTCTATGAAGAATATCCACATCTTGCATATCTGTTTCATAAAAATGAATTGTAAACCACATTTATCCACAAAAAATTCATAATAATTATGAATAAAAAAATCTAAACCTTAACCTATGTATTTTGATATAATTTATGAAAACCTACACTTTTTTTGTTGTGCCTATATTAATGACATTATGATTGTTACTAGGGTTTATATAAATAATGATCTTGTCTTGTTGAAGACATCCATGAATTTACCATAGGAAGGTTTCACATGAAAATAAACACTTATAACTCTCTCTATCCATTTGTGTGGCATGGGTCCACCTATCTAATAATAATTGTTCATGTGCTTAATCAAAGAACTTCTTCATCTTGACATGGTCAACTGACTACTTCCATATGATAGTTTCAAATCTTAAACCAAGGTTGAGCCAAGATCTTCAATTATTTGGGGAAATTAACCTTATCTCTTTTATGTGTTCATTAATAGCACAACCATAATCTTATATCATAAAATACATCTTGTTGAAAGGTAAATCCATAATAAAACTAGGGATTCAAAGAAATGACTTATTATTTAATGAATATCCTATGCATGGCTAGAATTTTCGGTGGAAAACTTTAAATGGCCCTAACTTCCTTAGTATTAATAAAAACAACTTATTATGACTCCCATTTGGAGATGCGACAACCATTTTACATCTAATGACACTAGTTTTGTCACAAACAATTTCATAAATAGAGAGATAATCATTTATCAAAAACTTTAACTTGAAATGGGTGAAACTACCATGATACTTCTTCAATTTTGTATCATGTCCCAAATTATAAAATGTTACAACAACTTTACTTCCACTAACATTAATTCTAACACAATTTGTTTCATAAACAAAGATAATTGAGCTACTAAATTTTCAACTTGAAATGTGTGTAACTTTCACAATGCTTCTTTCATTCTCTATTATAACCCTAATTCTAGAATTCCATGGTCACACTTCTTCCACTAACACTAAGATTGCTATATTATCGATGCTATATAATGGTATGTAGTTTGCAATACTTGCAACCACCATGAAAAGAAAAGATAGATGATTATAAATTAATGGTACCTTCACTTTATGGAATCCAGTTAGAGATTTGTTATTTGAAATTGTGTATTTTCATTATAAGGTTTAAATCTACAATTTGTTTATTCATGTTATACATAGAAAACTTTAAAAAGGATCTAATTGTCATGGTCCTATTTTTGCCTTACAAATATGAAAAAGATTAAAAGTATTTCTATCCTTAAGATAGGGCAACATCATCATTTACTCATGGAAATAACTTTTCCATAAGGCATGTATATATGATCAAGATATCTCAATACAATGTTAATATTGTGTATATATACATTTTTTCAAAATTATTTCTAAGTGGATATAATGACTATGCCACATTAATATATTTATCATTCTAAAACTACCCGTGGACCTATTTCTTACCCACTAACTACCTAATGGGATTTTTTTATTATGTCATGTTACATTAATTATTCCCCTATGTGATTCCTAATAGCTACTTAATGTTATCTTAATTATCCTCCCCGAGTTCCTCCCGAGGTATATTACACTTTTCTTTGAATGATTCTTCCTTATATAGATGGAGTTAAAGAAATGTTTGATCTCTTTCTTTATAGTGGTGCTTCAGATGATGTTAATTTATTTGTTTCCTGAATCTATTTTGACTCCAAATAAAATTATCTTTTTGTGTAAGTAAATAATAATACTCAGTTCTTAAAACTTGGATGTGCTTGGTAGATATGAAGCTATAGATGGGTGTTTTTTTGTGCATAAGAAACATCATAGGGTGACATGTTTATGCACCATAGTAGTTAGTATTATGCCACTAGTCTACAGGGGATACCATTAATTCCATTGGTGTTATCTAATTGCTAAAAACATATCTCAAATACATTTCTAGACACTTTTGGAATACTTTTATTAGATACTCTATTTAGGGATAATAATTCATACTTATTCTCGATTGGTTGCCCCATAGTTAGAAAACTCTTGCCAAAATTTGTTGGTGAAAGTAAGATTTCAATTCATCCCAATTGTATAAGGTTCACCATATAATTTGTAAAAGGGTAGTTATGGTCAACATAATGTTGTAAGGTGGAAAAGTGGGTATAAAATCCATAGAAATGTGGTAATAAATACATAGATAGATAAATAATTTGGTGAAAGTTAAAGTTCTCAAAATTTAATGAAAGGTCATTTATTCTTATAATTTTTTTGTGAATATATAAATGAGAGAGTCTATTTTTCTTGAATAAGAAATTATAAAAAAAGTTAAAATTGATAAAATTTTAAAACAATTATTCATCTAGAAAATTCTAATATTTTTCAAGGATTTGAATCAATTTGACAAAATCTTAAGAAAATCATCCCATTATACAAAAACTTCCACTTAAATTAATGGTTTTTCAATGATTTGGATGAATTTCTCAAAACTCTTAAAAACATCATCACATTAGAAAACTTAAATTAATGATTTTTCAAAGATTTAGATTGATTTGACAAAATCTTTAAAATATCAACACATTATTAAAAAAACTTAAATTAATGTTTTTTCAAAAATTTGAGTTGATTTGATAAAATCTTAAAAATATAAAACACATTATAGACAACTTAAATTAATAAATTTTCAAAAATTTAAATTAATTCGACAAAAT
>APFE030533394.1:32874-48224 GCA_000404065.3 Pinus taeda | reverse complement strand
TGATTCCTCCACACATTTCGAACCAACTAATGTGGTTCATTGTTAAAATAAGTTGTTTTTAATTATAAATAAGTTTTTTTTAATTATTAGTTAAAATTTGGTCAATTTCTATATTAAAATAAAGTTGTTTTTAGTTATAAATGTGTTTAGTTCGAATTTGGTGAAATTGAGTCAATTTAATATTTAAAACTTGTATATTAAATCAGTTTTCTTCTTTTAAGTTATTGTTGAAATTTGGTGAATTGTTTTTAATCAATTTTAATTTTTTATTGTATAAAATCTTAATTATAGAAAATGCATAAATAAAATTTGTAATTCTAACCAAATTTTACCAAACAAATTCTACTAAAAAAATATATCAAATATTATAATGGTAGACAATGGCTCAAAATAATAATAGGCGTTTAGTCTGCTCTCAGTTGTTTATTGTTATTAATATTATTGGAGCTATAGTTTCTTTAATGCACAGACACAGTATAATCTAACTCTTGAATTTTAGCAAATACAAAATCCAAAAATTAGCATATACTGCTCAAAGTATAATTTTATTAATAAAATTATAGTTCTAGCAAAGAGTTGTCTTTAGCTGATTAATTATAGTTCTAGCAAAGAGTTGTCTTTAGCTGATTTTTTTGGAAGTTTTTTCTGGTAAGTTTTTCATTCTGTTGATTAACAACCTTCGCTGCAAAGCATTAAAGTATCACATGGTTGACTCTGCAAAGCCGATGAATTAGAGGAAAAGCTACTGGAAGAGGCCATGTGGCATTTATTCCTACGAGGAATGGTTGGAGATATACTGAACAATAAAAACAGAGAATGGGTGCACCCACAATCTCCTGCAACGAAATAGCGCCTCAAGTTTCGCCCATTAATGGCGCAGGGAGACAGCCCTCCTCACTTCTCCCGCTGCCATCAATTCGAGAAATGGTGTCAGTCAGAATAGTATGTGGTCTGTCCCACCGAACATGAAGCCATTGTTTTAAATATCAAAGGTGCAGGCATAACCTCAACCATAACCATTATATTTTTGGCGAGATGCACGTTCTTCTATTCAAATGTCCGCGATTACAGAGCCGTCACCTCGCAGTATTTGTTTATGCTCATTTCCCTAAGAAGCTCGTAATTTTTTTCTATATTATTTGCATGTTAGTTGAAGCAAAATCTTTGCGTTGAGAGCTGCAATTCTTTTGAATTTGATTAATCCGTGTTCAAACCACTTTCAGGTTCGTTGAATTTGATTCCCCGGGAAGTGTGTTCCTGCATTTCAATCATTGTTCCGATTGGATGGTATTAATTATTGTTATGGGGTTTGCACTCACTAATATAATTTTTTCTTGGAAATCTCACTTTCAACATCACTACAATGCAATGCAGTGCGATGTTTTGATATATAGGATTAACTATGAAAAACTATGGGTGGTAAACTATGTTAAAGCGAAACCATAGGGGTAGAGCACTCTCCAAAGTCAAAGTTAGTTTCCTTATATAAGTAAACATCTAACTTTGAACTTCACTGCTAGGACATTGTAATGTAAATAGGATTTAATCATAAAGAATTATGAATTGTAAATCAAACCATAGGGTGATAAAAGTCCAAAGTCACTTTTTCATATAAACGGCACACTTTGAACTCCACTAAGTGACATTATAATATAATCACCATGAATAAACAACAATTATAATGTATTCGTTTCCTAAAGAATTATGGATGGTAAATCATGTTAAAGGTAAACCAGAGGGGTGAACCATTCTCCAAAGTCAAAGTTGCTTTTCATATATAAGTAAACATCACACTTTGAACTTCACTAGGAGACATTATAATGCAATCACCATGAATAAACAACCATTATAATGTATTCGTTTCATAAAGAATTATGGATGGTAAATCATGTTAAAGCTAAACGATAGGGCTGAGCCATTGTCCAAAGTCAAAGTTACTTTGGATGGTAAATCATGTTAAAGGTAAACCAGAGGGGTGAACCATTCTCCAAAGTCAAAGTTGCTTTTCATATATAAGTAAACATCACACTTTGAACTTCACTAGGAGACATTATTATGCAATCACCATGAATAAACAAGCATTATAATGTATTCGTTTCATAAAGAATTATGGATGGTAAATCATGTTAAAGCTAAACCATAGGGCTGAGCCATTGTCCAAAGTCAAAGTTACTTTTCTTATATAAGTAAACATCACACTTTGAATTTCACTAGGAGACATTATAATATAATCACCATGAATAAACAACAATGATAATGTATTCGTTTTAAAATATGGGGTGGGCTCTCCAATGGATTACATCATCTTCATTACAATGATTTTTCCATGGTACTTGGATACAAAGGGCCAATGAGTTAAGAACCAACTTAGAGGTGTTTAGTGATTAATAACATTTAATTAATAATTTAATCGAAATCTTGTTCACAATAATATTGAAAGAAATTTAAGATATTATTTTAAGGACTATTATCATAATAGGTGTATAATATATTTATAATGATAAAATATTTAATAGAATATATCTTTATTATTAATGGTATTAAGAAATAATATCTAAACTACCAATAATATTATCATAGTAAGTATATATACTATATTTAGAATGATAAAATAAAACAACTCATGGAAAACATCTCAATCATCAATAGTATTAAAGGATAATATCTTAACTATCAATTTTAGCAAGAAATAATTTTCACTTTAGAAATTTTGATGAAAACCTTCAATCATTTTTTTGTTCAAATATAGAAAAAGAAAAGCATCCAACTTCAAAGGATCTGAGTGAGGTTCTTAATCATTCCATTCATCCACTTAGTAAGGAAAAAACATCCCAACTCTGAGGATGTGAGGGAAACTCGTAACCATTTCATCCATTAATTATATTATGCAAAAAACATCTCACTTCTCAGGGTTTTAGTGAAAGCCTTGACCATTACATAGGAATGCTTCAAATTCCTTCATATCAAAGAAGGAATTAACCATATTCATTACATTTCCCTCAAATTAGGATTTCAAAAAATGGAAAGCAATCATGATCCTAGAAGGGAAACAATATCATAAATAAACCATCAATGATTAATCAAATGAGGGTGTTTGATAAACCCTTACCATCACATTATAATGACTCAAGTGATATTTCATCAATGAAAGAAATATCAATGGCTTAAATCAAAATTGTAAATTAATATGGAGTTAGGATAAAATTTAATCAATGAGTGACCATCACACATTAATAAACGGTTCTCAATTTGTGCCATGTCTAATCACCAATCCACCCAGAATTGATTATATCAATATACATATGTTATTAGCATCTAATTCCATGAAATAACAAGTTGTTATGCTACCCAGGAATAACAAGTAATGAAAAAAAAAGTCATATTATGTTACTAACCAGTGTAACGGAGAAATGTCCAATACCACTCTGAGGGGGTTCTCCAATGAGTTCATCTATATCATCATTACCCCTCCATCTATATATGATGTTTTATTATAAAGGTAGAATTCATGGAAGAGAAAGAATGTTATGGATGTGGGAAATTTAATGCATCTTTTACATAACATGGTAAAAGAAAATGCTACAGAGATAAAGGGAGATAAAGAGGATAAAGAGAAGAAGAGAGAAATAGCATGGGTAGGTATATAACTTGCTCTTTATATATAGAAAAAAATTGAATTTGAAACCTTGGTAATATTGGATATTGTTGAATGATATTGTGTGTTTCTCATCGTTCTCATGTGGAATCACAAAAAGGAATATTTTTCCATTTGATTAGTACTCAATGCATGGGGGCTTCATTGGAGAAGCAATATCACACCACATGCATTCATTTTGGGGGATATATATTGAGGGAAAAATACATAATATATTGAGCATATAATAGGGGGTAAAGGGTTTTTATATTGGTGGGTATAAAAAATGGAGCTCAAAGTTAATGGAAAAATATAAAGGGGTATAAAATATTCTAATGAAAAAATGGATACCTTCAATATATAATTAAAGTAGGGGTTTTTTTAATTGGGAAGGTGTGTTGGGTTCGTATTGGTAGGTGGTTAAATAATGCGTTTTTTAGAGGTATTTTCCAATACGTAGTCAAATTAAGGATATTGTTTAGTATGACACATACACACGTACTATGTCGAAGGTTCACTGAGTAAAGCCCCCATGAGTCAATGATGGACTTATAATATAACTATAATCTCTATGTATATTTAACTATTTCTTTCTTGAAAATGATTTTTTCTTCTTAGTTTAACTTTCGTAACGTTGTTTGAATTGGAATGTGTTACCCAATAATTGTTTTTAGATAGGACACATGGACATTGTCAATGCATGATGGTGAAAATAACCCTAAGAAATATGCATTCTTCCAAATTTTATTGATGCCTTTTGAGGGTCCATATAATTGGTAAGAACTTTTGGCTATGTTTTTTATTTCATGGGAAATTGTATGTAAGGTGAAGGAGAAGCTAATCTTGGAATCACCAATCAAAAATTATCAATTTGACATTTCTTATCAACTTGCTACTTCATCAAATTTTGTGCAACCATAATATTGTCCCAAATAGTTGTAGGGCATTTTAAACTTTTGGCTATGAGTTCCAATTGCTTGATCCTTAGAGATAGAAGGAAGTTAAGTGTCAAGGATTTGTGGAGGATCTACATAAACTGATTTAAATAGGATCATCTTGAAGGGTATATGGTTTGAAGTGTTATACCATCGTTTGGCTTGGGATAACCATTTAATCCATTGGGATTAGTTATTAGTAGTGAAGCAATGAAAGTAGATGTTAGTACACTTACTCACACCCTCCACTTGACCATATATCTTTGAATAATAGGTAGAGATCATAGAAAATTTGGTTCCTTGGAGCTTAAATAAATTTGTCTATAAGTGATTGGTGAATTTAGAACCCCTATTAGAGATAATGACTTTCAAGTAACCATGAAGTTTGTTAATATCCTTAATTAAAACATCTGCAATTTGGATAGTTTTTGTAGTTGATTGAACATATGTGATATTTGATAAGTTGTTTGACAATGAAAAACATGACATCTTTTCCATTTTTATTGTAGAAGTTTTGTAATGAAATCCATCATTGATTGAAACTAAATAAGGATTATATCATACCAAGAGGGGTTGAAGAGATAAACTTATGAAAATCCCCTTTTATATTATTCCAGAAAAGATGCATCTGAATCTATGCTATTTTTTTATTTTTTTAAATGACAAAACGACCAATTATAGATGAGGCATGCAACTCAAATATATTTTTCTTCTAGAAGCTAGATCTTGGCACATAAATATATGATTTTATACCTTAAAATGCTCACTTTGCAAGTGTAATGGTCTAAAGGGTGGGAATTATCCTAAAATTAGTGTATCTACTGCTATGTAATAGGTTAGTACACAACTCATTTGTCAACTCTTTCATCAATGCAAACAAAAATGGATAGATGGCATATAAAGGGGTGTAGTTATATGTTATCAAGAGAGAAGTAGAAATAATGTTATCATTTCAATTTTTGTATATGACCTCAATATCATAACCATACATTTTAGTTGTCCACTTTTTTTGTTGCCTGGAACAGTCTCGATACTCCAAAAAATATTCAAGGCTAGAATGATTGACCTTAAGCTTGAAATTGTAGTAGATATTGACATCATTTATTTACTTCATGTAACTGGCCAACATTTCTCAATCATAGGTGACTTTTGTAATATCTCTTTATTTGAGGTTCTTATGTTTTGATAAAATGGGTATACCCCCCTATAATATGATTGCACCAACTCTTATTCCAAAAGCATCACATTCAATGATGAATATCTTAAGTAAAATATTGAGGGCCAAAACATGTGTACATGCCACAACTTCCTTTGAAGTGACGAAAGCATTAGTAGCTTCATCAAATTATTGAAATGATTTTTTTTTAGAACCATTATGAGGGTGACTGCAAGTTTTCCACAATTCAGGACATGGAAACATTTTGTACTATCTAGTGTGTCATAAGGATCCTTTTAATCCTACAATATTTTCAGGGTTAGATCATACTGTAATGGCTTCAATATTTTGCGATTGGATTTAACCTCTTCTTAAGAAACTACATTCGCTAATTATCCAACCTCTTGCTAATCAAATGCTTGATTATATTTATTGGCATATATTTCATTTTCATATACTATTTTAAGAATTGTGCTTAAATGAGATATGAGATTCAAACAAGTCTTAGTTTAAATTAATATGTCATAGTAGGCCCATTTTAGACCTCAAAATTCCCCTAATGTTTTTATTTATAATAGTGTTATTTTTTTTAATCTCTTTTACTTCCCACTATATAAAATTTCTCCAAATAGTGTGCTTATATTCTTTTATTTGCTATATATGTACACTATAGGAGGTATTAAAGAACTTTCATATGCCAATGCACAACCTAATTTCAAAGTAATGTTTTAAGCCAAAGACATGTTCCAATATTTGTAAACACAAATATATATATTTTTAATTATTAAACTATGGTTTGGAAGCATACACACAAGGAATACATTTGAGGACACCCAAATGGACACCGTTGTACACCTACATAAGCACTTCTAAATAATACCCTGTGACATAATCTATTAATGGATTTGATTTTTCACATACCCTAAGCTATATTGAAATTCCCCTAAAACCACCCTTATAGAGAGCTTGTGGTCATTTTTTGTGATAGTACATTGAGCATAACACTTAGGGTAATCACTCGTATATGTATAGGAATTTGGTAGTATGATTAAGGGGACGATTGATTCCCCTGAGTTAGAAGCATGAAATATTGGCTAAGCACTAGTGTTGGAAACTACAACATATATTCGAGTGATATAGTACTTAACATTCCTTCACACTTAAGACCCCATCAAATTTCTATAGCACAATCATTAAATTTATACAAGACTTGGAATATCCAAAATTCGCAAATTTTGTTAGCACAATGACCTTTCACTAGCATAAATAATTTTTTTTAGAAGTAGTCCTAAGCCTACTAAAATTAGGTACGTTAAGTGACTCACCCTAAGTGGGTGAGGAACGAAGTCTTACTTCCGCAAGAAGGAATATGAGTACTAGAATATTTTAGGTGACCTATATTATTAAAATACTTAAACAACCCTACTCACTTTGGTATATATCACTATAACTACTTTGGTAGACCCCAATGAACCCATGAATATAATTAGAAGCATAACCATGGATGGATGGATCACCCAATTATAAGACCATATTATTAAAATCAACCAAACAAAATCCTAGGTGTCGAAATGGATTAAATAAAATCCCAAGTTTATAAAATCAACCATATAAAAGATTATGTTTTCAACATCTACAAATAGGTGCAACCCTTTATTAACTCCATGTCACACATATGAATTGACCTATCAAAAAAATATAGAAATGGATGCTTCAAATGATTAGATAGGGCATATGGATAATGGTGAATCATCAACAAGAGTCATCACATCATGTCATTGTTTTAAGAAATTGAGGCCAATATGATGCATGAACTACTTAAGGTAGATATGAATAAATTAGATTGATCAAATCTAATTGAATGGGTTAGTGATATGGAACAATACTTTTCAATCCAAGGTATTGAGGATGAACAATTGAAACTCAAGTGGGAGTATTATGTCTAGATAGCGAGCTTTCGCAGTGGTCTAAATGGCATAAGAAGGAATATCAAGGGTTCGCTTCTTGGAACTAATTCTTAAGTGCCCCCTATGATTTATTCAAAATTAAAACTGAGCTTTCGAGGATGCTTACAAAGTCACACCAAACCAATAGCGTGGAGGACTATATTCATTATTTTGAGCAATTAGTGACTAGAAAAATGGTATGATTAGTATGTTTTTCTAGGATTATTTTATCAATAGTATCTAGGATGATATCAAATCATAAGTCAAGCTGTACCGAATACCTACTTAGATATAATGGGGAACTCATCTAGATAAGCACACATAGGTGGTGGTAACTACCAAGTTCAAGTGTCTAATGTTTATCCCACAACTATGTTCTCCATTTTTTCCACCTCTACATCCTTCTCCACCCCTTAAGGTTAACAATATGGCTTTGGTTAAAGTGCTAGAATGTCAATGTTAAGGCCTTTGTTATAATTGTGATGAAAATTTTCTCTACAAGTGTAAATGTAAGGAACAAAATCTATTTATTTATTTATATAGCCCCACCTAACAATTCATAAGATGTGACTAAGCTTGATCTCTAAAATATCATGGATATTCCACTAGATAGTTTGTGAAAATGGACTTGATAAAATCAATTGAAACCTATAGGTTGACTTACTTTAAGTTCCATATGTGTTAATTATTGATTTTCTGCTTATACATGTAATATAGAAAATGCAAGAAATAGAGAAAAAAATACAATCACACACCAATAATGAATATGTGGATTTTCTCTGGGAAACTCTTATAGGAGAAAACAAATCTAGAAGGTGAGGTTGCTTCACTCTTTTTGTCTCTAGAATGGAACTAATGAAAGCAAAAAGGAGAAGGAACTCTCTATGGAGTTACTTGAGATGTGCCTTTTTAGGATGCTACATAACATAAATCCCCTCTATCGTTCTCTCTAAGTTTCTCTACTTTTTTATGGAACTAGATACCATTGAATAGAATGGAACCCCTCTTCCTCTCAGTACCTCAATAATAACATAGCTCGATAGCCAACTAAGGGTCAGGTTTGACTCTTTCAACTCTTAATTAGAGTTACAACCTTGGCCCTTCTAAATTATTCTTCATAGTACACATGTGGCTAGCATGTTTGGCATGAGTAAGGAGGGAACATGTATAAAATCCTTGAAATCTTGCAACTACTAATGAGAGTAAATTGATCTGCAAAAGACACAATAATTCTCTACCAAAATTTTGTGGAAAGAAAACAATGAATAGAAACAAAATCACACATAGAACACGATAATTTATCTGGGGAACCCAAATGTGAAAAATCCCTCTTACTTATATTAAGTAAACTGAGCAATCTAATCTATTACAAAGAAATTGCTTCAAGCCTAAAGCTCCCTACAATTCTGATCAACTCTACACAAGACTTTCCCAACACTTAGGAAAATAAGGCTTTCTAGGAGCTCCTATTTCCTAGCACAAATATACCCCTAAAAAATAGGAATTTCTCTTATTTCCTTGCATAATTCCAGAGAGAAATTTCTCTACTTGATCCTTGGGTCTCTACACAAAAAACTGTGTACAATGAATAAATAGATATGCACCTTCATTCAATCTCAATTAGCAATTTGAATTGCATGACCTATTAGGGATCATTTTATCAATTGTAACTTGTTAACTAAGAGTAATTTGAATTAAAAAAATTAAACTACCCAACTAAATTCATAACTATCTCTATTCTAGAACTAGAGATCAGTTAATTAATAGACACTAGAGATAACTCCACTAGTTAACTAATTTTAGCCATCAACTATTCACAACTTACTAAGAGTCATCTAACTCAAATTAATTGAAAATAAGTCAGTGATAGGCCACATCACAAATGTTAACTGAAAAATAACTCAATCATCTATGAGATTGAATTCAAATTGGCATTTTTGACTAAGGTACAAGTCAAAGAAGCCATTACTTGCTACATTTTCAACACTCCCTCTTAGTGTGAAGGGATTCTTAGAAGACCCTTGTCCACTTGGATCTGTCTTCAACTATACTAAGTTCTCTACTACTGTAGTTTCTCCCTCTAAACTAGAAAGAGCCATGTACCCTATCTATTTGGGTGTCTGCTTCTTGGTGCTGGGAGACTCAACTCTCTTCCAAGCTCCCTTAACCAAATCCTCTTTCCACTTGGCTTAAACTTTCCCTATACTATATGTCTCTAACTAAGTGGCTACCTCCACTCACCCTCGACTATGGTCCTCATCATCATCCTGATGGTCATCCCAACTTCCAACTAGCTTAGATTGAAACTAAGATATTAGCTAAGGCTCCATCTTGAGAGACTTATCATATTCTCACACAACCACCACATTTGTACTCTAATAAATATCTACCTTGCTGCTCAAGGATTCACATGTATCAACCTCAAATTTGTAGAGGCTCTCGATCCTGACCCCAATTTTCTTGAGCTGTCCTAAAGAGTAATGCTTGAGGTAGTCCTTCCCTTTGTTGAACACAAAATCATGCCCTTTTTCTTCAGTGGTTGCTACTAAGAAAATGATTTTCTTCAATCTTCGAACATACATCACATTCTTGAGATGGAGAAGGGAACCAAACTCACTCTTAAAGCTCACTGTACCAACTCCTTTGGTTAAGTATCTCCCATCATCTCCAAGCCTGATATGGAATCACGTGTCTTTCTCCTCCAAACTATTGGAGATATATTTGTTCCCCATTATGTGAAATGACACCCCTGAGTCAATGCACCACACATTACCTCGAACTGAGATTTTCATGAAAGCTATCAAGGAGAAATCCAATTTTAATTGAGAAGAGAGTGCTTCTCCTCCTATTGTTGTTGCAACATGCTTGCTAGATTTCTAGTTTGGACATTTTTTAGCATAATGTCCAAACTCATGATAATGAAAACACTTGATCTTGCCACCATTTTGACTAGATTAAGTTTTTCTTTGGGCCTTCTAACCATTGGATTTATTCCCTTAAATAGCTAAAGAAACGTTCTCCTCATCTTTTGTCCCAGATGAGACTCCATCCCTTGTGTTCCTCCTTATCTCTTCCCAAACAAGATCTAACCATAGTCTCTCCCAATCGGGGAGCTTATCTCTACCATTAACTGCATCCTATAAACTATGCCAAGATCTGTGAATCCCAAGAAGAGAAATGCTCACAAGATCTGTTGGTGGAACTTTCTCTCTAGCACCTCCAAGTTCATCCCTCACTTGAGCAAACCTTGATAGATATGTAACAATGGGCTCATTCTTGCCCATTAAAATTTTCCTCATTTTTTTCTTCAAAGAAAATGTTTTGGCATCACTACTTCTTTCAAACAGACGAGTAAGGACCTTTCAAATTTGGAATGGAGTTTCCTTCCCATGAAAATTTGGAACAATATGTTCTCTAGCACCTTCTAGGATCATCCTCCTAGTTTTGGAAGTGTCCTTCTTCCATTGAGCCAGTTGCAATGTGTTTGATGCAATAGGTTTAGGAATATTAGTTTTGATGTATTCCAAAACCCCATTTTCATCTACCAAAACCTCCATTTTTTCCTTCCATACAAAAAAAATTGAAGTCCCTTCTAGTGCATGCTCTGTTCTCAAGACCTAGGATGACATGATTCATGCACTTGTGGAATTCCTAAACCAATTGATCTTCTCTCCAATAGAATTTCAATATGATCAAGGAACTTGGTGTCTATATTTTTTCGACTCTCATACCATGTATAAAATCCTTGAAAACTTGCAACTACTTATGAGAGAAAATTGATATGCAAAAGAGACAATATTTCTCTACCAATTTTCCGTGGAAAGAAAACAATGAATAGAAACACAATCACCCATAGAACATAATAATTTATCTGGGGAAACTAAATGGGAAAACCCCTCTTGCTTGTATTAAATAAACTTACTAGTCTAATCTATTACAAATAAATTGCTTCAAGCCTGAAGCTCCTTGCAATATTGATCAACTCTACACAAGACTTTCCTCACTTAGGAAAAAAAGCCTATTAGGAGCTCATATTTCCTAGCACAAATCTGCCCCTAAAAAATAGGAATTTATCCTATTTCCTTGCACAATTCCCGAGAGAAATTTCTCTACTTGATCCTTGGGCCTCTACACAAAAACCTATGTACGATGAATAAATGGATCTACACCTTCATTCAATCTCAATACATAATTCAAATTGCATGGCCTATTAGGTATACTTTTAGTAGTTGCAACTAGTTAACTGAGAGTAAGTTGAGTTAAAAAAAATTCAACTACCCAACTAAACTCATAACTATCTCTATTCTAGAACTAGATATCAGTTAATTGATAGACACTAGAGATAACTCCATTAATTAGCTAATTTTAGCCATAAACTAATCGATAACTCATTGAAAGCCATCTAACTCGAATTAACTAATGATAACTCAGTGATAGGCCACATCACACATGTTAATTGACAACTAACTCAAGCATCTATGAGATTGAATTCGAAATAGCATATTTGACTAAGGCACAAGTCAAAGAAGCCATTCCTTGCTACATTTTCAATAACTAACATGGAATCTACTCATACCATGGTGGTCAAATATGGTAGTTCAACTTGTGGAAGGAATAAATTTTGCATATGAAATTTGATTAATTCATTTTTTGCACCATAAGAAAGTATTCTAAGTGTGCAATAGCTCTAGGGAGTCTGGCATAAGTGAGAGTTTTTGGACACAAAAAATGTCATTCAATGCCTCAAAATGCCTATACAATGATTCATACCCAAATTCTCCAAACTAGGAATCATTGGTAAAAATAACCCTACAAGTCAATTCCTCAAAATTTTCCATTCTAAAAGCATCGAGATGGATTAAAAATAATACAATGATCTAATCCTAAACATACCTTTCCATTTTGGGAGATTCTGGTTCCCAAAATATTTTATAAAAGGGGGCGAGGGAATTCCTCTACCTTCTTCCTAAAGTACCATTCCACTTTGCCTGGGACATTTCCTTTCAACCCAATCTTCCAATGATAATGCCAGGGAAAATTTTAAGGATGGAAATTTATCTTAAAGTTTAGAAACCTTGGCGAATCCCACTAATCCATAATATGAAATCTATAAAATGTTTGGATATTTTTTTGTAAAAATATTCAAATTTATAATATATAGTCTATATATAATTTTTTGGCTATTTTTAGGGTAAAATAATTTCATTCTATAAAATTTGGGCAAATCATTTTTACAAAAGAATGGAAATTAGCGAATCTTTTTTTGGAAAAAGTATAAAAAATTAGCCCAGGGGCGAATATTAGCCCCTAAATTTTCCCCTAGATAATGCTTCCCTTGTCTTGTAGTTTTGGACTTCCTCTGCAAAATTGTATCCTCTATGAGCTTTGTTAGGGAATATGGAGCTAAGAACTTTATGAAAGTTAAGATCTATTCCTCTTTCTAATCCAACATATAAGTATCACAGAGTTTGAGATTGTCCATATGATTATGAGATCATATACATGAAGGGAAAGGCAACATGGCGCCTAATTCCTTTTCTAATGCATAGGAAGATTAAAGGCCCATATTTCTCTTACTTTTACAAGTGCTAGATTGGATTGCAAGGGTATATTAGGAATGACCAGATATGTTAAGATTATTCAACTCCTCGAATTGTTACAAGAGGATTTAAACCCTACTATAATAGATATATGGAAAGCAAACACACTAAGCTATAATGGGAATATCATTTTAGTGAATTTTTTTTCTTTAAAATCAGGAGCATCAGTGGAATTGCATTCCTCTTTTAGCATGGTTAACTTTTGCTTTTAGAAAATATTTGCACGGGCTAAGAATTTATTTTTTTGAGATAATATGAAGAATTACATGTGTAAATTCATGGTTGAATGTGATGCATGTTAAAGGATTAACTATAAAATAGTGAATACCTTATGGCATTGCAAATTACATTGATCCTTACAACAATCTCGGATGAATTTTGTAACTGTTGTGCATACAAGTGGCTTTCTTTTTGTTCATAATAATTAACCTAATAATTATGACTATACCCAAATGCTCAGAAAAATAAATAAATATTCCAAAAAAAATCATTAAATTTTGACAAATTTAACAAGTCAAAATTTAACAATTAATAAAAGGTAATTTTTGTCAATTTCGAATCTACTTCAGCCCTAGAAAAATCAATCACAATTTTAAAACAATAAAAGTAAAAAATTTCAATAATTAACAAGTGGTGGTTTAGAGTTATATATCAATAAAAATTAAATTTTCACTAAATCTAGACAATTATTAATTATTTTCCTATGTTTTTTCTTCCACGGCAAGAATTGAAGTATATTTTTCTGCATTGTTAGAAATTTTCTCTACTTGCAAATAGGTATAATAAGATAAAAACATGTCATTGTCCAAAAACAAATTATGGAACTTGTCCAAAACTTGTAGCTTACTATGTAAAGAAACATAACAACCCTTAATAGAGGATTTCTTAAAGATACTATTGGTATAAATTCTATAGAATCACACGTAGGATTAAATGAAATTTGTGAAACACTAAACACATATTAGACAAGGGCATGATTTTTGTAAGTTTCCTCTTAGTTCTTTGTGATGGTTTGAAAATTTTATTCTGGACTTAACATTTCCAAATTGTCCTACTATTTTTTTGTATAGTATCGTCTTCCTTGACCTCCTCAACTCTTAAGCCAATAAACAATATGGCATTTTAAGTAGGTGAAGTCATACTTCTTATCATATTCACAACCATTTCTCAAATATCAATACACTTAGCTTGAAGTGATTCTATTTTCGTCTTTTGAGTGCGAATGGTTTCTAAGACAAAGGAATATTCAATATTTCTATTTTCTTCCTAAGAATGCATCCTACCACTAATAGAGAAAATCGAATTCCTAATATTTGAAATAAAAGATTTCTATCTCCTTATAACTTTGTTAATATGATTTGTATGGCACAATGGGTATCTCCAAAATTGTACGTAGTCCATTCTGAAGATACTACATAACACTTGCAAAATACCCCTTCCATTTCCCATAGAATCCACTAATAAAATACCATAAGCATTAAAGAAAACCTTTTCCAACATTCCTTAGAAAATTTACAATAGAGCAAGAGACTTGCAATTTCAAAGTTATTCTAATAACCTCTTGATTAACATAAAGGAAATTGAGACCTCTCTTAGTTAGTAGGACTCCACAATTCAACTAAGAATGCATAATGACCAATTCATACACCCATTTCTTGATCTCCCTTATAATGTTAAAATATTTAATGGTTTCACTCATGCTAGCTTCTTTTTATAGTTAATTAACCATTTTTATGATTTTTCCATAATTCTAAGAGGAAGTTGATAATTAATGTTGAATTTGGTTGAATCCCCATAATAATTAGATTTTTGATATACTTACATAGAGAAGCTTCATCCTATTAAAAAGATCCAATGTCTATACTTGATTATTAATGCTTTACCTCATTTACAAGTAATTTATTGATTCTCCTCATGATTGAGAATGACCTCCCTACACCAAAAACCCCTAAATTTAAACAGTTTTAACTTTCATTGAAATTCAACAATTAGTAAAAAATAGTTTATATTAATTTACCTAAATTTTGAAAAAATCAATCAGAATATTTAAATCAATAAAAAATTTAACTTTCACAAATT
>APFE030533394.1:11708-32163 GCA_000404065.3 Pinus taeda | reverse complement strand
ACTTGTGATCCCTTACATGATATGGGTTAACCACCTTATTTATTACTATGGCCCATCCCATTATTACATTATTACCTTGGGTACCTCTCTTTGTACCCCATATTACCCCCCTAGGTATATAACATTATATAATTTTGTTATTTAAGTTAAGTTTGTGTTGTGTCAAAAATTTAATTTATGTCATTCCATCATTATAGTTTAAAATATTATTTCTCTTAATTTGACACAAGTAAGATCAAATTTTTTGATTGGTAATTTAAAAGCAAGTATACCAAGATAAAGTCTCCATTTTTGAAAAATACAAGAATTCTATAATGTCGAGTTACATAGAAAAATAAGAAAACAACATAAAGATATAGCTTGAGATCAAGAATAAGAGGTAGTCGTTACAGGAAGATCATGGTGCCAGTTGGAGGAAAGAGGTTGAGCTCACATTGAAGGTGGATTTCCAAATGAGTCACACGAACATCCAAGCTAGCTAAAAATGAATTTTGATATCATTGCACTAGCTTAATGTCGTTTAGGGAAGAAATGATGTCATTACTATTTTCATGCTTCTCTTTCAGTACATGATCCATAAGAGTTGTCATCCTCCAATGGAGAGTGACGAAATTTAGGTACTGGTTCCACATTCCCCTAGTGTGACTAGGGTCGAGTACCTAATTGGACACCTCTTCCAAGATCTCAGAGACAAGATATAGCTTGAGATCAAGAATAAGAGGTAGTCGTTATAGGAAGATCATGGTGCCAGTTGGAGGAAAGAGATTGAGCTCACATTGAAGGTGGATTTCCAAATGAGTCACACGAACATCCGAGCTAGCTAAAAATGAATTTTGATATCATTGCACTAGCTTAATCTCGTTTAGGGAAGAAATTATGTCATTACCATTTTCATGCTTCTCTTTCAGTACATGATCCATAAGAGTTGTCATCCTCTAATGGAGGGTGACGAAATTCAGGTACTGGTTCCACATTCCCCTAGTGTGACTATGGTCGAGTACCTAATTGGACACCTCTTCCAAGATCTCAGAGACAAGATAACCCTTACCTCGGACAATCATGACTAGTCCAAGTTTCAAGATGGTAGATTTATTTATGAATATCTTGAGGTGTTGTAGAGTGGAAAATAGCAATGACCAGTTGAGCTTGTCTTGGGCATGCGATTGGCCTTGGTGACCTTGGCCACCACCACCTTTGTCACCGCCACCCTTGCGGCTATGCATACATTGCTTGGGCATTATAAACCAAGAAGGACAAAGTAAGGCAAGATTAAAGGCACTCTCCAAGCTCAAACAGGGGGAAAGGCTACATAGACTAGGACAAAAGAAATGCCAAAAGAGGCAAGGAGTTCGGGACAACCCGTACCAACCCACCAACAAAGGCCAATACACCATGGGCCCAAGAAGCACCCACCAAGAAAAATCACCCACTCACTAGAAGACCCCAAGGCATAAGACATAGTGAACTCCCAAGGAAATTAGAATAAAAACATGAGACAAGAACCACACAAACATCAAGAAGAAGAAATAGATAGTATAAATCAATAGAAAAGCCAATACTCGGAAGACACTATCCTAGGTTGCTCGAGTAGAGGATACAAACATTTCATGCAAGGTGGCAACGCAAAATGCCTCCCCCTCTAGCGATATCCAAGTTTTCCGAATTATGCAGCCTGAAGGCTATGGAAAGCTAGCTCTACCCTTTGGTCCACGAACCAAAAACTCAAACAAGCATTAGTAGCCACAAAACTCTGAAATTGGAATGACTTGCATGCAGTCCTGGAATATTGCCTTTGCAACTCGAGAAATGGTGACCATTTTTTATAGAAAGGCCAATAATCCCGACATAGCTCTATAGACCTACCACCAAATGCAAGCCCTACACAATCAAACCAACAAGGTAATAATCCCATCAGCAACTCAAAATGAGACTTAGCAATACATAAATTCTAGATAATGGCAATAACCTTCATAGGATAGAAGAATACAAAAAACTTAACATCATAGATAATAAAGTCATGAAACTAGCTAGCCACTCTACCCTCTTAAAAAAGCTCAGCATCATGAGAAATAGATAATAAACTCATGAGACTAGCTAGCCACTCTACCCCTCTTCAATAAACTCATGAGACTGGCTAGCCATTCTACCCTCTTAAATGCAACGGAGAAGGCAGAGTGGCCAGGTCCTCACCAACCTCCAATTCCGCGTTGTCAACTCCGATGGGGAAACTTTATCCAATCTTAGCCAGCAAAAGAAATTAACTTTATCAAATTTAGAATCAACCAAAAATTTTGAACATTATTTAAAAAACAAATCATCTTCTATAAAATTTGAACAAGTTCGACTGTAAAAAAATGTTTTACGACAGAGACAGCTCTCTACTTCAACTGTTTTCAGGTCGCTGCTGCTTCAAATATCTGGCATGAATTTATGAAGAAGTGTGAGTCTGTGAGCCACTGTAAATTGCTTTCAATGCGGAAATATATATTAAAACATGGCCACCTTTCCACCAGTATAGAGACACATGGCTGCACATGTATGTGCACATGAAAGCAGTCGGCCCCTGTAATCCCGAGGCTGATACGCTCATGTTCGTTATGTACTCTTTTCTTCTCTAATAAATACCGAGCATCTATCTTCATCGCCATTTTCATTTTCTTGAAAACATTATTAGCGCTTATGATTGGAACAAAATATTTTGTCTGACACAGAATTTCCGAGATCAAACAATTGGTTTTTCTGATCATTTTATATGTCGATGTGGTTGATCGTAAAGTAGAATTATATATTTTCCATTTCTTGAAACATTATCAACGCTCCCCATTGGAAGAAAATACTTTCAACTGTTCTCTGACACACAAAAAAAAAATTCAGGTCAAGCAATGGGTGTGTTCATTTTAAATGTTCATGTTCGTTAAAGTGTGATTCACGTCGTTAAAGTTAGCAGTTATGATCAATCATTAGTCTTAAGTTTTAAATTTATTGAAACCCGAGAGGGGACATCAATGGCTTATGTAGTAAAGAGGAGCAAATCTCGTCATAAGATTTGGTTGGTTTAAATAATTATAAAATTCCAAAGAATGTTGTGACCTAATGTCAACCTTTGGCTTTTGTTGCTCCGGGAAACTCAACGTACACAATAATATTTTAATAAAACCAGTGAAAAGTATAACCTACAACGGTCTAGATTGGAGTGGCTGAGTAGCCTGTGGAACCAGTGACAGGATACATCTCCCCTGAGAATTTACTTTTGAATTTAGAAATGACCATTACCGTTCCTGCAACGAAAATCTTATGTAATATATTCTTGTAATGCTTTCTTAATATAAAATGTTTATGTTAAGAGAACATGTGCAATGGTGCGGTTTGTTCTCGGCACCTAAATATGGCTAGACATGATGTAATATCCCGTTTTGTATTGGATGGATACTTCAAATGTGATACCCCGTTTTGGACTTCTGTATATATGCGAATGTATATTTCGAGATTTTTTTTATATATATGACCTTATTTTATAAGGACTTAAAGTCCAAGATATATACATTTTTGGTGATATTGTATATGTTTAATAAAGGATATTGAAAAGTTAAATGTATGACCTTATTTTATAAACATTATTTGAAGGACTTAAAGTCCATGATATACATTTTTGGTGATATTGTATATGTTTAATAAAGGATATTGCAAAGTTAAATGTCAGGTTTAGAGAATGTAGAATTTTTTTTAATGTTGATATATATTTGATATTTCTAGGAGCAAAGTCTTTTATTAAGGTGATTTTTGATCGAGATGTCTTATGTGACTTCAGAGAATGTAGATTTAGATAGATTTAATATTTTTGACTCAGAGAATGTAGATTTAGATATATGGTGATTTAATATTTTTGATCTAGAGAATCTAGATTAGAGAACGTAGATTTAGATATATGGTGATTTAATATTTTCGATCCAGAGAATGTAGATTTAGATATATGGTGATTTAACATTGAGTTTAGAGAATGTAGCTTTAGATAGATGATGATTTAATATTTTCGATCTAAAGAATGTAGATTTAGATTCATGGTGATTTAACATTTTGGACCTAGAGGATGTAGATTTATATACATGCTGATTAAACTTTTTGGAGCTAGATAATGTAAATTTAGATACATGGTGATTTAACATTTTGGAAGTAAGAAAAAATTAATATTTGACTTTATATTTTTTTTTGTGTAAGTTTTGATTTTTTTTAATCATGGAAAAGGTGTATCTCTATATGTTTTATTCGAATATGGATCATTTAGATATATGGTAATGAAAACTATATATATATAATATATTATATATTATATAAATTAATATATATAATTAGTAGGAAGTGTTGTAATTTTGTTAATAGTTATTTTTTATGTTATTTATATGTGCTATGTATAAATTGAGATGGTAAATACTAAGCACTATGTATTCAAGTCAATGATTAGTTTATTGTCTTTCCATTTTGTTTGTTGGATGAGAATAAAGTAATATTCAACGTATAAGATGAAAAGGGAGTGGATCAATTATTGTGTCTTACTTCATGGTGGTTAATATTTTCCTAATTAAAAGATAGAATTTATAAAAATTGTTAGTAGTATTTTGATTCATTATAATATATTTTAATTTATGGTAGTAATGAAATAGTTAAATATTGTATTTTACATAACTAAGTTAATATAAAGAAAGAAAGAGGTAATGAGACTCTATCTTTTGTTGATTTTCCCAATTAAATATCTTTATTATATATCTTTATATATCATGTGTATGTGTCTGTGTATGTGTATGTGTATGTTGTTATGTTATTGTTTATTATATTATTTTATTATATTATTATTATTTATTATTATTATTATTATTATTTTATATTAAAGAATATAACTATTATCTACAAGATAATATTTGTAATTAATGATTAATTTTTGAAGAGTAAACAAGGAAGTTATGTGGATTTTTTTTTTTCTAATTATATATTTTATTTATAAATCATTTTTTTTTCTAAAACTTAAAAAATGTGTAATCAAAATTTTATGAATACAATAATATATTTTATATACACAATACTTTGCCAAAGTTTGAGTTAGCATCATTATTCTCCCTTTAGAAAGTAAAATCCATCTTTTAAGGACTTTCAAAGATCATACATTACTTTTTAGAAAGTTAAAACGATGAAGGGAATCACCACTATGTATGTAGAGAGAAACTTGTACTAATCCCTCACTTGAAAAGTCAATTGATGCCTAGACTAGTTAGTGGTTTTCTTAGTTATGAAATTATTTAAATCGTACCATTTGCATTACCATTTTTAGGTAATTTAGGAGGATAATGTTAGCATGGACACTTTTGGATAACATATTAACTTTGAAAACAAAGGACAATTTGAGGTATAATATGTGCAAAAATAAGATGAGATGGGATTGTTTTAATGTTAGTAGGGAATCTAGTCCAATATGCACTAATTAAATCCAAGATAGACATTGTTCAATTACATTGAATCATGAGGCATTATAGATGGGTTAACCTTGAGAAAAATTCCTATAGAAATTTTTTTCCTTCTTGGTTCATAGATTGGATTAAAGGTGGTATTTATAGTTCATGCCTACAGCTATAAAGAAAAAACTTCATCTGCATAGCTTCATAATATCAAATTTATTTTCTTTATACAATTAGTGTGTATGGGTAATATTTGTGTCAAATTATGAATCATGAATGTGTTAAAATACTTGAAAATTTCATGTTTAGTTGTTGTAGATATGTTTATCATCATCTCATTTGATTTTTATTTCCAAATGCTTGAGTGATTTATCAAGTTTGTTTATTGAAGGATTTTTACCATTGATTAGGGTCATCATTATCAATACAAATAACTTTCACCTCAGAGTTCATGATCCAAAACCATAAGATCATCCCATATCATTCATAAGACAATGATGTTGTGGACATCTTTTCCAAAATATTATAGCATCGAATGATAGAGGTATGTTTTTTCACATGACAATGATTTCCCAAAAGGTGGCAATGAGGCCATAAGGAACACACATTTTCATGAACATGTTCCTATAGGGATGCATGCATGTTCCTAGCAATGCACACACATTCCTAGGTGTCAGGCCTTGAACCACCAACTCAAATGCCAACTAGGTTACTAGGTAGGCATGGCTCAGGAATGCACACATGTTCCTAGTGTGTTACTTTTTTTTATATGCATGTGGACAATTTTTCCTCATTTTGGAACATGCAAAATGTTTTCAAAATTTCATTGATCCAAAGATTGCATCCTTGGTCTATATCAAGCACCATGAAAAATGAATTTGATCTTCTTTGGCTTCTAGGAAAGCATTCCAAATTTCTTTGTGTTTCCTTTTTAATTTGCATTTTTTGAAAACTTGGTTTAATATTAGTAAAAAAACCTAAATGATGTCATAATCTAAGAACCTTAATGAATTGTAAGAGATTCGGTTACCATTGAGCATAATGAGAACTTGAGCCTGCCATCGTTAAACCACAACTCAAAATAACCAAACTCCAACCTAGAACAAAGAAATCCCAATGTTGAAATTGGTGCGTCATTGACTACTTTGAGGGAACTCATACATGATCTCCAAAGCACTACAGAGGCCTCCTAATTATCTTTAGTAAGTTTGTGAAATACAATTTTATCATCCATTTCTAATTCACAAATCCTATTAACAAATAATTTTTATAATAGGGCTAGGACATATGAATACTATAAAATAAAGAGCAATTTAGAGACTTGAACATTACCAAACAAGATTTTTTATCATTTTTTGTTGACCTAAGAAATAATTAAAATATATTAGTCAACAATAAATGCATTTTTATGGAATAGTGTACCTACCAACTATTTTGAGACCATTGGATGAATACGTGTTTGAAAAAAAATGTTCCTATTAGGAAAGAGCCATTGATCCACATATATCACCATTTGATATATCATATATTAGGGTAAACCACTCATAAGTATTCTCCAATACCTACCATACAACATGCTTCACATAAATGAAAAGAGAGGGAGATCTATGTGCATAGCTTTAGTCCTTCACTTGCTGATGTGATATTTGACTGCATCAACTATAGAAAATCTTTCTCCAACTCTTAGAGATCCCACTTCCACTACAATCCCCTATAAGCTACACACACCAAAGAAAAAGAAATAAAATCTCAGCTTCCAAATAAAGATCCATTGAGATAATGGATAGATATAATAAGAATTCCAAAGCATATTCAAATCCATTATCAATCATATAACATAAGACAAATATTGTGGATAATTCTTCATGAAGTTTACATTGATGAGATGAATCCATTAAAATAATATGCCTTGGATATAAGAAGCTTCATCCTATATACCATGGTCCCTTCTCCTTATTAGCTCACTCGCTATAATTGGGATCAACACAACAATGCAAAGAGGTATTCCTTAGAAATCATACTAGCATGAGGATACTACCAAATTTCTCTCCTCCTATCTCTGTTAGAAGGGTTTCATTATATAAGCCTTTCATAGATCTAGGAGGATGGATATAGACAGCTAAGGGAAAGATAACTTAGCCATATACATACACAATTGAACTATTTCTATATTACTCCGATTGAATTAATATCTTTGGAAAATATGAATTCTATATGTTTGACCCATCATCATTCCCTTGTTGAAGGAGAAAAGTGATGATGATAGTTTCATTCCTCTTTGCTCATTATCACAGGATGACACATCACTCCATTTTTGTGTATATAGAGTGATGAATCACAAAACATGTCTATATTAGGTTATGAGATGTGTATCTCAGTCCTCAACTAATATAAGTCAAGGTAGGGTCCATCTTCCATCCTAAGGGTGACGAATTATTTGATAAAAGACATTTCCTTATGTATGAGGTTGTATAAAGAGAAATTAATATGGTGTCATTGCAATATTGTGTCTCGGGAAAGGGCATATAGAAACATTCAAGAACTAAGAAACCATTTAGTACCTACCAATCATCCAATTCTCAATCATATAGATCATTCCTATGGTGAGCATACTCATGCTTACTATAAGAAATAACTGAACATGGCCACCAACACTCTACATTATGGATCCATGACATGAAATGATAGTACATTGTCATAAAGGAATTACATAATTGATCCATGCCATCAATAAATATATCATAGGCACTAATAAATATAATGTGGATCTATGTCATAGTATAAATTAATAAGACATAATACAAACAGAAGAAGATTGCCCCTAAGTGGTCCTCAAAGTACATCATATCGTATAATACTCCATCGAACTTAGGAGGATCTACATATAGGATTGAAGTTTCCCTAAGCCCAAGGTTGTCATCCCAACTTTGATGGTATGATTATACATCATGTGAATAAATGAGTTGATGTCAAACATGATAGAAACCCCCTAATTTCTATTCATTGAGGTATATCATTACCAAATGTGGAATGACCTACCAATGATTAAAAATGGACCCTATTGTATATATTTCTCGAAGGCAATTCTTGGCTACGAAACTTTCACGAGGTTGTTTTTAGAAATGTTCATTGTTTGAACTGGACAACAACCTTTGAAGCACAATGGTGAGATATATTATTTTTTGTAGGGGGTTGTTGATGAATATCCTATCTCTGATCGAAAATAAATCCCTCTCTTGCTGAAACTTAATCAAAGTGTCAATGTCGAGCTATGAGAGAAAAACATAGCTTTAAGAGTTTGGTGGAGGAATGGAAAAGAAATAAGATAATTAACAATTCATACTAAATACTAAATCAACCAAATACAGACGCATGTAGAGTAATTCTACATCCAAACATATATAGATTCAAGAGATGACAGAAGGAAAAAATTAAATGATGTAGAGGAGCTAATTTAAACAGTCTGTCAATTAGCTAATATCATTGTAGATGATAACTTTGTAGTGGGTTATCAGGGAGGTTGATACTCAAAGCTAGCCTTGCCCTTACTCCTATGTTTCCTTGAACATATGCAGAAACGGATTATGGAATATCATGGAAAGACATTTATGAGAAACAATTTTTGTCATGAAACTAAAGCTATAATACTTTAATTAAAATTCCTGGAATAAAAGTATTTAAAAAAAATGGCAGGGTTTTGGCATCAAAAGCCAACCCTTTTACATTGAAATTGAAACAATATACAGGAAAACATCTTCCTCAAATTGTTACTAGTCTATAGGAAAGAAATCCTATCAAATAAACTAAAAACATAATATGCTGTAGAAAATTTGGAAATGGAGAATGTCTTTTACCTTTAAATCTGGGATTGATCCTTTTGTTTCTGATTCTTCTGCTAAGAAATTTAAAGTTGTTTAATATTATGCACTATAAATTTGGAAATGATTGTTTGTCTACTGATTTTGTTCCCTCAAATTTGGATATTGGCTCACTGATTGCTGATTTATTGCCTTTATTCTTGAAATTGGTTTCCCATTTTTTGTGACAACTCTTCCTTAATCTTCTTCTTGTTTATCTTTTACCTCAGAATATAGAGGTTGTTGAAGTTGCGCCCTAAAAATAAGTTAATATGCCCATAATTTGGTTAAATGACCCATTTTTATAGAATTGATTAATCCTCTGTCCTTTGATAAAATTATTTGATAGTTCAATTATCTTAATTATCCTTCAGGTGCTTAATCATTATCGAGAAATTTGAAAATGATTTGGAAATCATTAACATTTTGTCACTCGTTATTTTTCAAAAATATAAATCTTAAACTTTTAGGAATAAAATATTTTGATAAAAATATTTCCCAAGAATTTCTAAAATCATATTTCCATATTTCCATGAATTTCATAAACGAAAACTCAAAATATTTCCTCAAATGATTTTATCCCGTAAAACCATCCATTGTTTGAAATCCATGTAAAATAACTCCTTTCCATATGAATTTCATAAATCAAATCCCAAAATATTGCTCCGTAAACACATCCATGGTTTTGAAAACCTTGCCTTGTAATACTTCGCCCTGTAATACTTCTCCATTATAGAAATGATTTGTTTATGAATTTCATAAATGAAATTAAAAACAATTTACCCAAACCATTCACTGTTTTCATATTTAGTTTTGCCCACTTTTGGTTTACTTATGAATAAATAAAACTTCATAAATAATTCTCCTGTTTTTGTGAAAACCATCTACTGTTTTTCTTCCCCGTGGTTTTGAAAACCATGTGTCCCTTTCCAAATCCCTTTTTTACTTATGTAAAAACTTTGGATAAGAACTTATCAAAAATTTTTGTTTGGGAATTTTCCTCTTTATAATTCTTTTCCTCCTTATATCCATAGTATAAAACAATATTTCTCTGTTCTATAAAATTTTATTTTTACCTCTGTAAAAATTTTCTGAGGAGATCTTTTTATAACATTGGAATGATTTGGTTTTTAAAAGTACTTTTGAAACATGTATATTCATTTTTACTTGCATGAGGATATATTTCGATAGTTGACCTAGCCTCTTCTTACCTCAATCTTTCACCTATGAGCTCATTCCAAACAAATATAATTATAAAAATGCTCCCTCCATTATTTCCCTCGCTACACACTTTATAACTTTTAAACTTGCTTGCATACCAAGTAGAAATTCTCGACTGACATTTATATATTTGAATCAGTCCCACGATGCATGAGATGAAGACAATTGTAAAAAGCGGTAAGAGTGAAACAACTTTGCAGATGGGGACAAGGTTTGAATGGACAAAAATATTATTTTAATTAATTTGACTTATGTATTTTGACTTTCAACCCCTCGTAATACATGGTAACAAATGTGGTTCTTTTATTTCGAGATGAGGGTTGTAATCAATTTCTTTTGTAATAATAATTATATAATTGTAAATAAGTAAGTTTATAAAAATAACATTTATATTTCTGTAAACTTAAATCATTTAAATAATATAAAATTATTATTAAAAAATAACTAGCACATTGCATAATGACCATTCCACCACATGAATTTGTATATGTCTGAGGCTTAGCTGGGAGACAAATTGGCAATTATATAAAAAAATTGTAGCTTTCTTTGGTGTAATAAATAGCTACAATAGACCCCAAGGTACCTAGCACATCCACTTAGTGCAAATAGGTAGGTTGATGCCAAGAACTCGTATTTGACCAATACAAGAATAAAGAGGAAAAATCCATTGTTAATCATGAGAAAACATGCCATTGAGAACTACAAGTTCTAAGGTACTATTGGTTTCTAGACCCACCTCCTAGATAAGGAGTTGATGTTAACATGAGGAGATATATCGAAGAAGACAATTGATGTATCCCTCATCAATCAACATGAAACAAATTTAGAGATGATGTGAATAGATGAAGTCACCTAGTACAACTAAGACAGGGATGGTTGACACAAAAGGTCAACAAGGGCTACAAATGGCTTACTAAGGCTTAAAATTCCCTTGAACATATAAGAACATGAAAAAATTGACTTGGTACCATTGAATGAAAAACATTGTGTAATATCATGCAGGAATGCAAGAGGCATTGAACCCACTCCATAATAACTAATAAAGTAAACATATTAGAGGAGTAAATAGCTCATATGTATGTAACAACTCCTAGAAAGCTATAACCCAACTAAAAGATAAAGATGCAAACAAGTGTCATGTTCAATGCAACATGGAATGACATTACCACTTCTTTAAATGAATTCTAAAATATCTCCCCCATTATTTTATTTTATTTTTTATCTCATTCATTAATTAATGAGCAGGAAAGAGAAGAATTATTCTCAATAATATATCTTTTGTTTAGTTTTAATGAGCCTGAAAAAGAGGTGAAAGTATACTCGATAAGTTGCCATCTTTGTGGTTTAATGAGGTCCTTGTCTATGTGGTAGCAATTAAATTACTAAACTTTAAATAGGTATAACTTTTGATCCAGGTATAAGACTGAGATAACATTTATATTGTAGGAAAGCTCTTGATGAATTGAACACAATGGTGTTATCCAAAATTAATTCCACTAGTTTTGGTGAACAAGAAAATTTGTAACCATATTTCAATAATGAGACCATGTATGTCAAGTTAGTTCAAAGAAACTCCTCCTATTTAGCTTGTATTAATCCAAGGGGGTTGGAGGGAGTGTTATAGAGTGGTATTAGAGAAAATGTTCTATGTTGTACCTTGAAGATAAGTTGGGAGCTCTATCAAAGCATGGTTCAACACTTGAATGGATGGGCCATTAAGGGTGAAAGTTAGAATTAAACTTAAGTTTCAATTATGATCTGAGAGGCTTGCCACATGATTAATATTTATTTTGATATGTTACTTTTCATTGCTATATTATTGTTAAAGAAGCCAACACATATTTCTAAAATTGAAGATGTTATGGTTGCTAAATTTTGTAAAAATAAGATTTCAAATCTATTGATTTGTTTAAGCATATACATAATGATATGTACTTTTTATATATGTGACTGAAATGGGTGTTATATATTTGGAAACAAAAAACCAACGTGCTTCATGTTAGGCCCCTATACTACTAGTGTAACCCCTTATTTTTATTAGTACAACCCCATCATTATATTGATGTACCCATGTAGTGCCCATATTGTTACTATTGTGCCCCATAGAAGCCCACTATTGTTATTATTGTGGCCTTATATTATTATTGTTATGTCAGCTCTGATTATATTATGACCCCTTAGACTCCTATATATAGAAAGAAGGTCTTTTAATTTGTATCATCCAAGAATTGTTCATTTGTGTAATGTAAAGGAGGTTGCCCCCTCGAAGAGGCTAAATTCTAAGGCATTCAACTATCTTTTCTTTCTTTTTGTGAGCTGGTTTCATAACATTTGGTATCATAGCTTTGGATTCTAGGGTTTTGGTGCTCCAAATAGGTCATCATGGCATTTTCACTATAACCTTTTTCTGTGATGTTTCATAAGCGAATAAAATAATCCATTTGATAAGAAATCGCACTAAACCCATGGTCCGAATTTCAGAGCTTTTCACGCTATATTTGAGAAGATATGATCTGAGGAAGTTGGTCTTTTTGCAAACTCCTGAATTACATTCCAAACAAGTGACCTAGGGAAATCATCATAACTTTCTCTCTGAGCATCGGATTGAAATTTCATGAGAAGGTACAAAAAGAAGACGGACTATAGTTTCTTGTATATATTTTTAAGAGCCAAAGATTGGAACAATGACACGTGGCATGTCATACAAGTTCACTCTACTAAACTAATCTATAATCAAGACACTGTGGGAGATTTGGAATAACTCTTCCTTGGAGAATCCAATTTGGATTAGACTGGTGGCATTGGAAAGAGGATGCAGATGGCTACTGCAGGTCATAATTTCAGAACTTAAAGATCCGAAAGTACAAAGTTATAGTCGTTTCAAGATCAAGCTCCTAAAATCAAGAAAAAGTAATATGAGGAAGTTTGATGGCAAGGATCCGGTAAATTGGATACTTTAGATGGAGCAATATTTGATCTAAATGGTGTACCACTGTTACAAAAGGTATGTACTGCATCTTCATATTTAGAACCAAATCAATTTTTATGGTATAAAGGGCTTTGTTCTCGTAAACAACTTGTTAGGTGGTCAATTTTCATAGAGGAAGTGATAGCACATTATGAGGATACAAGGAGCAATACCTTCTTTAGAGCAACACCACAACAATTGGAAAGAGTAAAAGGGCTTTGTTACATAGTGGAAAGTAAAATTACGGCAACAAGGAAGTCTACACCTCACAACTATAAAGATGGAAGTGTTGTTTCTTATAGCCTTCCACAACCTACAAGGGTTACACCACAACAATTGGAAGAAAAAAGAGAAAAAGGGCTTTGTTACAATTGTGATAGCAAATGCACTAACGGTCATAAGTGTGCTGAGAAGAAATTATTTTACATAGAGTATGAAGAGGAGAAAGAAAAGGATCAAGAAACATCAAAATAGGAGGATATATGCCAGGACCCAACCCCAGAGAAAGAAGAAATGAATCAGACCATATCTTGTAAAGCATTGGTAAGAATTACCACTCCTCAAACTCTCAAGATAGAAGGACATATCAAGAAGAAAAATGTTCAAGAAGTGAAAGATCAATTCGAGCATCAAGAAATGAATCCGATCATATCTTGTAAAGGATTGGAAGAAATTACCACTCCTCAAACTCTAAAGATAGAAGGACATATCAAGAAGAAAAAGGTTCAAGTAGTGAAAGATCACATCAAGCATCAACAACAAGTTCTCCAAGTTTTAAAGGATAACACCACTTTGGTGCAAACTCGTATGAAACAACAAGTAGATCAACATCGTAGTGAAAAATGTTTTGATGTAGGTGATTGGGCATTTTTAGTACAACATCTCAAGAAATCTATTTATGAGAAGGAAATGTTGGTAATACTATATGCACTTAAGAAATGGCGACCTTACTGAATGGGAAGACACTTCAAGGTAAAAATGGATTATGATAGTCTTAAATAATTTTTAGAACAACTATGATCTTTAGAAGAACAAAAAAAATGGGTCACAAATATGTTGGGTTATGACTTTGACATCATCTTTAGAAAAGGGAAGCAAAATTTTGTTGTAGATGCACTCTCAAGAAAGGATGAGGATGTGGAAGCATTGTTTTGTGCTATTTCTATTATCCAACCAGATTGGATAAATGAAGCAAGGGATGAATGGAAGAAGGACGAAGAAGTATGGCCACTTATTCAAAAGTTGCAAAAGATCCCAATTCAAACAATATTGACAGGAATTGAAGAGGAAGGAAAAATCATATTGAAACCTAGAGCAGTCACAAAAAAAAGAACCTGACAGCTACGGAATCGATCAATTTTAGAGTACCTCATCAAGTGGAAAAACTTATCTGCTAAACATTCCACATTGGAGGACAAGAATTTTATACAAAATTATCAAGAACTACTCAAGTGTTGAGGACAACACTTTTTGGAGGAGAGGGGAATGTTAAGCCCCTATACTACTAGTGTAACCCCTTATTGCTATTAGTACAACCCCATAATTATATTGATGTACCCATGTAGTGCCCATATTATTACTATTGTGCCCCATAGAAGCCCACTATTGTTATTATTGTGGCCTTATATTATTATTGTTATGTCGGCTCTGATTATATTATGACCTCTTAGACTCCTCTATATAGAAAGGAGGTCTTTTCATTTGTATCATCCAAGAATTGTTCATTTGTGTAATGTAAAGGAGGTTACCCCCTTGAAGAGGCTGAATTCTAAGGCGTTCAACTATCTTTTCTTTCTTTTTGTGAGCTGTCTCATAATACTTCATATCATCATACTCGGTATTTGCATGATAAGGTAACAAGTCAATGTGTTTATGTCGATATATCTAATAGCTATGTGTGTGTGAAAACACATAAGAAGATCCATTTCCAACAAGAAATAAAAGCATGGACAAAAGTATGGTGCAACTAGCATGGACTAAGTCCATCATGAGAAATAAAGGGAAATTTCCCCTAATAGAGAAGAAATGTTCAAGCTCTTGAAAGATGAGCTAAAGAGTTGCAAGGAAGAAAATAAAAGACTAATCAGAAAGCAAGAAGAGTCAGCAATGATGAATAAAATTCTCCTACAACACTTGTGTTGAAAAATGGCAACAAGAAATGCTAAAAAAGAGAAGTGCTTAAAATAGCGCTGCTATAAATAGTAGTTTGAGTACCAGTGCTGGATCGGGCAACAGGGAATGAAAAATGGAAGTGCTAAAAATAACATTCTATTTTTAGCAGTTTAGGCTGGATTCCTATTTTAGTCAATCCCTGGACTAAAAATAGGAAGTAAAATTTGAATTTGGTCTTAGCAGTTGTTTGAAAATAAATTAATTAATTCTCAATGAGTTAATTAGTTGTGAAAAATCAAACATGAAGTCTATGTGAGGACATGCAATAGTTTATCTATTAATTGAGGAATTTATCCATTAGTTAAAGAGATAAGGATGAGTTCTAATTTGAATTGTAATTAGTTGGCTCAGTTAACTGAGTCAAATCCAGTTCTAATTGATTTAAATAGCTTGTTTAAATTAATTTGAGTTCAGCTAGTTAATGCATGCTTGCATATAACTGTTGCCCTTCAAATAACTGAAGATTCTCTCATAAATAACTCATGCATGTCAATTCGGACAGAGACCCAGTTGAGATTAGAGAAGGGACAGTGTACTGTCAGTTGGATGAATATTTTTCCTATAAAGGAAGCTCATCCATGATGAGGATTTATCTCCTTCAGGAATACGTAGTTGGATAAGAGGTTGGTGAGTATGTGAAGAGGCCAATTCACACAAGTGGCTGCACTAGACCCCAATCAAAATTGCGCAAAGAAATAGGAGGCTTCGAAGGTAGACCAAAGGTTAGATAGAGGCCTTTGATTTTCTATGAGTAGTATAGGTATTGCAGAGAGAGCAGGATAACTTTTGAGCTGATTCTTTCTGTAATACTAGCTATATTTCCACTTGTATTTGTAATACAAAGTTGGGGTTTTAGGTTGAGGCTTTCCCCGGGTTATATATTTTGTGTTATTTGTGATTGATTCCTTCTTATCAGGTATATGTGTTCTTATTGATGTTGCTCATGTCTGATTAAGCTTCTGCTAAATTGTTTGTAGAAGTAGATGAAGTGTTTTGCTTTAGTCTATTGCATTGTCAGGTGATCTACAGGTGGGAATTTCTACAACTTGTCATACGTGTAAGAGTTGTTGCAGCACACATCAAGCTCTAAATATATAGAGGAACATCATGTCGGCAAGGCCAAAAGAGACCTCGTAGGGTTGGAGAGAAAAGAAACCTAGTTTCATGTTGTCACTATGGAGAGGAACACCTAAGAAGAGATTGTCCTAACAATCAATAAAATAAGAAGAAGAGTAGTTCATGTGAATTCCAGGCACATGAACCAATAATATCTAATACAAAATATATGGGGGAGAATCCCCTCAAGCTCCTTTAGATAGAAAAAAATCCCTTCTTGAACTATTTTGAGGGTTGTTGGAATTTTGAGGTTGCTATAAACCTTGGGAAAAACTTTGATTGAAATTTTATGCATATATTTGTGATGGACACACTAAACACTAGAACTCAAAATATTGAGCTTGTTGTGGCCTAATGGATGGTGTGTAAATGAGATGTTTTACTTGTTAATGGTGTGTTTGTAGTTGGAAATAATACCAATTATTTACCATTATGTGATTAATCCAACATGACATGGATTAGAGTAGGTCTCCCCAGCTCTTTGGCCATTGGGCCACCAAGCCCCGAAATTGACAATGTGCTAATGGATGATAGAGATTGGGTCAATATACCCCAACGTTAGTTAGAAGTGGGTATCATGATTTCTTGGCCATTGGGACACTGGGCCCAAAAGAATGATGAGAAGAGTGATTGAGTGATGTCAGCCTAACATGATGTGGCTTGAGGGTAGACTCGATCAGACTCTTGGCCTTTGAATATTAGACTCCATAGATGGTGAGAGAACAAAGGAGGCAAGTCCTCCTAACTCTAAGAGAGGTGTTCCAGGGTGGGCCTACTCAGATCGTGAGAATGCAACCACCAAATTAACATTACATAGATGCAAAGAGTGGAGCTAAAGGAGCCACGATTTGATATGACATGGACCTGGGGGCTCCACCTCACCTAGAGCCCTTGGCTTTATGTTGTATTACATAATGAACTCATATTTTGTGCGAGTAAGTCTGAAATTCCATAGGTTAATACTTGTGGACCCCATAAGGTTGATGTGGCAATGCCACATGGACTAGGTGGAGGCCATGTGGGTGCTACATGGTGCCACAATTATGATTTAGATTTCTTTAATATGCCAAAAGTCATGACAAGAATAACTTTTGATCCAATACATAGATTGATGATAAATTTATATCACCTGAAAATTATTATCGAGGTGAGTGTTATGGCAATATCATATTTTAAATTCTGCAAACCTTTTAAAAGGAGAATTTTTTTTGCAACCCCATGTTCATGAAAAACTATGGAGGTTAGGATAATTCATAGGTAACACCTTCCACAACTCACGATAGTACAAGGGGTGGGAGGGATCATTAAAAAGGGGTATTAGAGCCTAGGTTCAACACTTCGATTGAATGGGCCTTGGAGAATAAAGTTTAGAGCCCTCATAAAGAGTGATCTGAATTAAGGAGTAGCATTGGACCTAAAGAAAATCACAAAAAGAACTTAAAATAGCATTTTAACCATTGCATGTGCAAAATTTCTTTAGATTTATAGTTGATATGAGTATTACTCTTACAAATATGCTTACATTTTTGTTGTTTTAGTTTTGACTAACTTAAAATATGATTTAGTGAATAAATTCAGAATGCATAATGTAAACAAACCAAGTTAATAAATTGATGTACTTATGCTAAGTTCACACTCAGAATGGGTGAGCCTTGAAAGACGATATATTTTGATTATTTATTTATATGTATGTCGAATTTGAACTTACAGATTGTTATAGTCCATTTTGTCACATCTGGTCAATAGGCCTTCAATTGGATCAATCAACATCCTTTGTCCTCCTTCTCATCATCCTTGCACAAATCCCTAAGCATGACTCATTCTAATATAAGAGTTTCTTCCTAAAAAGACCTTGTTTTAGTCAATTTAATGACTAATTCTCGCTGGCCTCCTATTGGATAGCATTGACAACTAGGTTCCTCCATTGTGGATTGCATTGATCACCTACAAGTTGCTCCACTATGTACCTATGTTGGTTCTAGAAATTCATGAAAAAGGGAGAGAATCCTTAAGCCTCATCTTCCATAAGCTTCCAGGATATGTTGTAACCATTTACCTCAGTTAAAAGTCTCGAATCCTATATTATCCTACTTTTGATTTTTCATTCCTTATCCCTTGATCTCATCCTCCCATCAAGAGTGGACCTGAAGTCCTAATTGGTAAAAGGAATTCATGAACCACATCCTTCGCCTATATATTTACTTCCATCCATAGGAAAGGGGTTGTTTTTTGGAGAGTGATTCTACCCTTATGTTGTTGATGTGAGAAATATATTTCCATGCATTAGCTAATTGTGGGTGCACTTTGTCACAAAGAAAGGACAAGTCAACCTAGAGGAGCTCTTTTATAGGATAAACACTTATTTTTTGCTATAACTCACTCCAATTTTATTAATGTAGAAAATTCTTTGTTTTCCTATATATGATGTTATGGTTTCATATGTTTCAATACCATGTTGATCTATTGAATAAAGTCATTATATGATGCTATATAGATTTCATGGATTGTTAGCTTGTGTTATTTGACTATGTAGGTTATAATAATAGCGACTGGAGCTAGGATTTGAGAATTCAATCCAAAGAAGGAGTGAAGCATATGATAGGTTACATGTAGGATTAATACTGTTATATATTTACTTTAAGGAAAACATTAGTGCCTTTTTCTTTTTATTGTTCAAGGTCAATCCAGTGGGCCTATGGAAGATACTTCTATCTGCAGTCGTAGATTTTGCATAACACAAACGATGTGACTATAAAACGTTTACATGTATATTTATTTTTATGTAACTAACATGGCTTTTATATGTGTGAACAACATCAAATCAACATGCCTTAGATCAACATCCTTAGTGTTGGCATTACATGCCTTATATCTGTGTGTGATAATACCTAAGAAGATACAATTTACAGTAGGAAATAGAGGAATGAACATCAATATGGTAAATCACAACAATGTACCAAGTCCATCATGAGTACAGTGAAGAAAGTTTCCCTAAGAGATTAGATTCCTGAGAAGCTTGCAAGATAAGTCGAAGGGCTATAAGGAAAATAACAAAAGGCTCATTAGAAAACAAGAAGAACATGTGAAGGTGAACATAATGTTGCTATAACACATGTCCTACATGCAAGGGCTATTGCAACACATATCAACCTATGAGGATATGGAAGGGTGTCATGCTAACAAAGCGAGATATAAACATTACAATGTTGAAGAGAGAATAAAACCATCAACATGTTGGATTTGTAGAGAAGAAGCTCTGGTCCATGAATGCCCTAAAAAACAACAAAAAAAAATCTCATGCAAATTCCATAAACCTAAAACTGGCAATATAGAGAGAGATGAGGAAAGATCCCCACAAGCTTTCCAAAATATTGTAAAGTCCTATTGAACTATTTGGAAATCTATTTTAGATCTTGAATTTGATGTAGACCTTGAGGAAGACTCTGATTAAAATTTTGTTCACATACTAAGTGCTCTTTTTGAAGTAAATACATAATGTTGGATGTGTTGTGAATCAATAAATTTTGTAATTTTTCATGTGTCATGTTAGCCTCCTGCTGCAGTAGGTTACTCATATTTCATGATTGACATTTTTACATGCCAAATATGTCATACTTTGCATGCTGCAATGCTCCATATTTTCTAAACAGTCACCAAGGAAAGAATGCTACTCAAAG
>APFE030533394.1:0-11437 GCA_000404065.3 Pinus taeda | reverse complement strand
AAAAATGTTAGGTAAGTAGGCTGGGTAAGTAGTTTGTGAGGTTGCAGAATCTTGATTTCTGATCAATCCTGTGTTTTCAAAGTATCATCTCTACTCAGGTCACAATCATGAGGCAGTTTCATGTGGAGGAGCTCAAATCAGGCATAACTAACTTCCCTTTCTTCCTCTTCCCAAAATCATTGACTAATTTCCCCAAAAAGAGGTCAAGATCTGCTTGATATCTCTTAGTTTCATCATTTTCCATGTCATTAACCTTGGTGAAGATCTGCTTCACTCAAGGAGGGTCCATATTTTCTCTATAAGGTTCTATCTCCCCTTTGAAGCCTAAGATCTCTGAAACTTAGCGCTTTCTTGTCATTTCCATATTAACAACTAACATTATTATTTAACTCCCTAGATTTTCCTCATCCGCCTACTAAAGCTATATAAATAATCCCTTATGTAAATATCCCCTCCCCTTGGTTGAAATATAACCATAAATGCTTCTCTAGGAATTACTAAGTCACCTGGACTTTAGTAAGAATCCTCCTTCTGCATAAATTTCCATTCCCAGGTGTTTGGACCCCTTCCAAAACACAAAGAAAATCCTTTCCAAACGCAAAAACACCCCCCTCCGCACATTTTCTTTGAAATTTATTAATATTTGGTTAATAAAATTACCAAGCGCCAAAACCCATTAACCCTTAACCTAAAGTTCTAAACCCACCCGCGCTGCGAAAAATTAAACTTTAACGCGCGCGCTCTTTTATTAAACTCTGTGCATCTCCCTTTCCCGTCCACCGTCGGATCGCCCCCCCCCCAGATCCGATGGCCCTTGTTCATATCGGGTGCCCTATTGTAGTGGTACATTACCACCCCATGTCCGACGATTTTACCGTCGTACACCAGGACAGGTGGCGGCCTCCCATTGCATCGGGCTGCCCCTGACAGAAACCACCTCTGTACCAAAGGCGGTTAGATGCAGAGGCCAAAACCGCCCTCCCTTGACGTAAGAGGACTGCCGTGTCACCCTGCCATGTCGCCTCCACATCACCTCACACTGCCTACTCCCAGCCCACGTCACCTTGCCACGTGTCACTGCCACGTCACCCCACCATACTGCCATGTCACCTTGATGACGTCAGCATGTTGACATCATATCCGTACCAGAGGACCCCACTGCTGACGTCAGCCGCCGTACAGCTGATGTCAGCATCCAATAAACGGAAAATTTGTGCAAGCACGAAAGTCGAGCTTCGGAGCTCCGGAATGAGAAACGGAGGCAGTTTTCGATGCGCGCTTTGCTATGGGAAATGAGCAATATTGGGGAATATTTAGGGAATATTTTGATTCCTTAGCCCTTTTTGCACCAAAAAGGCCAGATTTTGCTAATTTTAACGTATTTGAAGACAGAGAGAGACCAAGAATAAAGATTAAAGAGTATCAGATCAAATATACAGACAAAAGCATGTCAAATAGTATCAGGAAGCGACGAATACCATCAATGTAGTGGCAAAGTGTATCAGAGGAGATTTTCTCAGGGCTCGAGGCAAATCCAACATTAAAAGGAATGCTCTGAAAGTCAAGAACCAATTGAAGATGCATTGAAGGCTCACCAGCACAAATGACTGCACATTAAACTCACAAGAGATCAGTGGACCAGTACTCAATGCACAGTTATGACAGACCCACTACACCAAGTCACACAGGACACCCCATCAACTCAACTTGATTCAGCTGCCTCTGGCGCAGCCCAAAGGACTTACTTGCATTTAATTCTAGCAATAATTAGGTTTTTAGAAAAAGCTTTTTCCTGCAGACCTGTTTAGGTCGGTTGTAATAAATGATTTTAGATATTTTGCTTATATATACCACCCTAAAAAAGGGAGTAGGGGTTGGTTGGTTGATTAGTTGCTTGATCTTTGGTATTTCGATATTTTCCTCAAGCACAGACTCGCACTGTAATCGTGATACTTTCTATAATCAAAGACTATTGAAAGCATGGATTCGGAAACTGTCTGCTGTGTTTAATTGGTAGAGTGACTGTGAAACTCCTGTGCTTCTACATGGTTCAATAAGTGTTTCTTAACTTTGTTAGTTGTTCATGTTTGTTTTATCATCTTTCCACCATCTAAATTGCAGAAAAGAAGAATAGTTTAGGATTTTCTTAGTTGCACCTTAGGCTCAATTTTTGCAATTTTTCATGTTTTCATCAAGAACAATTATGAACATGCGTACTTAAATGATATTGTTTACGTTGTTTCTTTCACTTATGAATGATAGTTTAGGAATTCTTAACTACTCCTAGACAACCATTCATTCACTTCTCCTCCCTGTCAGTTTTGATGAAAGATTCTTAATTGCCTTTCATCCCATACCATCATTCCATCCTTTCAGCAAATTTATAATTGTCTCATGTGTGGCTATCCCGCTCCATAATCCTCTTGTGACCAAGAAAACGCAACAGCAAGCCTCAATCCATGACTCCATGCCCAATGGTTTGAAACTTATCACACTTTACCTTGCCTCTTTGCTTGGAATTTTCTACCTGGCATACATCTTCCATCCAAACGAAAAATCAAAACCCCTGAACCCGACAACTAGCCTAAAATCATCATCAACAAAGTTAAATCATTAAGAGAGAGCCCTCTCTGATTGCAGGTGGGCTAGAACCTGCAATCCAAAGATTGGTTTGTGGTTACCTCGGCCGTATCCCTACAGGAGCCTAGGGACAACCTGAGTGATAACATAATGGCAACTCCACTGGGGACTTCCTCAGATAATCTCACTAAGCCAATCTGTAGCTCCACGGAGGAAGAAACCGACCTTTGAAAGTCTCGGTCGACCTTTTTTTTTAGAAAAATTTCCCAAAAAAAAAGTTAGAAGCTAGCTCCTAAAAAGAAAACGCGTCATACAAGATCAAACCCTGATCCTAATCACCCAGCTGCTTTTGAAAATCAAAATTTAATCCCTAAGATCATTAGAAGAGAAAAGCAACAAGAAGATTCAACTGCTTCGAGTCCTGAAACAGTTCAGCCAAGCGGTGTTCCAACCCCTGTCAAAGTTCTATTTTGGTCAACCCCAAGTTCCCCTGGTTCATCACCCCCTTCTCCAAGCAACTCTTCTACCCCTCCATCCTATACTCCTACTACCGCTACTACTCCTTCTACCTCGATTGTTCTTGTTATCCCAGTTGCCCCAGTTTTTCCACTTATCCCTATTAACATGGCTAATAGATATTCTCCCTTACAGCTGCCTGCTAATCCCAGGGCTATGCCTCAGGACTACTAGACAAAAATTACCTATTTTGATGGCACAAACTCCTGCACAGCCCTACAACATACAAAGAAAATGCAGGATTACTTCGAGAGTTATGAAATCGATGATGACAGTGTGAGAATGAAGATTTTTGTTCAAAGTTTGACCGGTGATGTCAGAACCTGGTTTAGGGCACTTACACCCAATTCCATATTAAATCCTGAAGCCTTATACCAGACATTTATTAACAGATGGGAGAAAAAAAAGATCCCCTACGCATACTATCTGAGTATGATACTATCAAAAGAGGACCTCAGGAAACGATTTTGGATTAATGTGTAAGGTTTAATAATGTTTACAATGCAATACCACAAAATTTAAGACCTCCACCTGATCTAGCTTTGTACAAATTTCCTGATGGCTTTGATGCTGAGATGGAATATCAATTAAGTGAAAGAGCCCCTCAAAGCCTCGTAGAGATGCAGGATGTTGCTATTAGTGTGGAGGCAAATCTAATTGCCAAAAGAAACAGAGCCAAAACTAAGAGAAGAACCACCTTCAAGGAAGAACCCTCAGCCTTCGATCAGAAGCTGAATGCTATTATCAGTGAAATCCATAGGCTGGGAGATAGAGTAGACAATGTTGAGAGGAAAACTTCATGGGAAGGTCAACAACCCAATGCCATAAGGAACCCGAACTTCAGAAAAACTCAAAACACAAACGCTGGAAGGGCCAGTCCTGACCATGAGGTTCGGCCTCCTTTCCAAGAAAACTATGCGGAGGCATCTACATCCAGTGAGCCCACAGATGGGACTCACATGAACCTGATAGATTCGGAAAATGAAGAGTAAATATTTCTCACTGAAGAGGACTGAGACTACCCTGATGTAAAACAATTTCACACGAAGTCGAGAGAGTCTTTCAATTTTAAACAAGGTTATGATACCACTGTGTATGAAGTTCACAAACAATACAAGTTGAGAACAAGGACCATTTATGTCCCTGCATCTAGTAGAACAAAAGATAGCAAACAACCCAACAAAATTAAAGACAAAGTCACCATAACAAATCCGGCTGATAACTCTGTCCCAAACCCGCATCAGGTAACTGTGGAGGATATAACATACACATAGCCTCCTATTGATCGGCCTCTACCTCCTCCCTCCCTAAAATAAAATCTGAACGACACTCTAAGAAATCCTCCCAAAGCAGAAATACCACAAATTGTCATTCATCATAACGCTGACATTACAAAATAAAACATAGAGAGTGTGCCCGAAAAAGAGAAATCTGCTGCTATCAACGCCAAGAACTCATTGGAAAAATCATTCAATTTAGAAGTAGAGATTGGAAAACTCAAGATATCCATTCCCCTCTCAGAACTTGCCAAACATGATGTATATAGGCAACAAATTCAAAGGTTACTTCAACTACCAAAGGTCAGGGATGATGTAAACGTTTTAGACGATACCCCTGAGCTGTTGTTTGGTCCAGAAGTTAACGGAAAATCAACATATGGACCTGTTCCACCCTTTTATGTCAGTTTGCACATACATGATAAAATTTTGCATAATGCTATGTTTGACTCAGGTGCCTCACATAACCTTATGACCAAAACTGTAATGGAAAGGTTGAACCTTGATGTCACAAGACCATACAAAGACCTATATTCCTTTGACTCAAGTCAAGTCAAATGTTTAGGCTTGATTAAAGACCTTTGTGTGTCTCTAGTCCAATTCCCCAACAAGACAATCCTAATGGACGTAGTAGTTGCTGACATTCCCACAAAATATGCATGCTCCTATCAAGATCATGGGGAGCAAAATTGCAAGGATACCTTCAACTTGAACTCTCTTATGCCACTATATCTATCTTCGGGCAACCAAAGAGACTGTATAGAGAAACACTAATAAAGTATGTGGTAAGCAGTGAGGAAAAGCCCCAAAATTTTCCAATGTACTCAATCCATTCCGATATGGATTCTTTCATTTTATTTAATGATAACACCAAACCTCCAACTGATGATAAACCGTTATCTTTAGAACAAGAAACACACATCAATGAGGAATCGGTTGCCAATACACATGAAATTGTCCCAACAGTCAAGGCAACCAGCAAACAGCAAGAACAACATCCCGAAACAGAAATTCTAAGTCTGCCCAATCCTCAAAAAACTAAAACTCTCAATACAAACCTCAAACAAGAAAACACATGGTATTTAGAGTTTGATGGTTCTGTAAACAAGTTAGGAGCAGGGGCAAGAGTATGGATTTACAATACACATGATAATCACACAGAAGGCCATGCCTATAGACTAAATTTCAGATGTACAAACAACATGGCAGAGTATGAAGCTCTTCTCTTAGGCCTTAAACTGCTCAAAGTCCTAGGAGCTACAAAAGTATCCATCCTAGGTGACTCCGATTTGATCATACAACAAATGAAAGGTAACTTTGTTACCAATGAAAATAGAATGAGAGCTTACACGGTTGCTGCCACCGAAATACTCGATTCTTTCAATGAATTCAAGCTTGCCAAAATTTCAAGAGATCATAATATTCATGCCCACAGTCTAGCAACTTTTGCTAGCACATGCAAGATTCCCTTTGAACCAAAACACCATTTCACCGCTGAAATAAAACACAGACCTTCGGTCCTAACAATGTTAAGGATTGGCAGGTATTTCAAAATGATGCCCAGATTAAAATTTCCTCACTCTTGAGGGCGAATTTTCCAACACAAACATTGACATGGATGCCATGAACGAATCCCAACATCTAACAGAAGAAAATCAGCAGGCTCTAACAGCTGCAACAGCTAAACAAACCCTTAACCCAACTGTGTTTGACAACGCAAACATAGAGCAGTTGAAACAAATATGTTTAGAGGAAACAACCAAAGCAGAGGATGAGTTTATTGATCTAAAGAGTAATTTCCTACATGCCGGCCTTACTCCATTAGAAGACATGTTTGATAACAATGATGTGCCCAAAAAGCCAAAAATGGAGCCTCTAAATGCCGCTATAGAAGAACACAACATAGGAACAGCAGAGTAGCCCAGAATGATTAAGTTGTCCAAAAATCTGCCCCCTGATCAAAAACTGAAATGCATGGATTTTTTTAAAGAATTCCAAGATGTATTTGTGTGGAGTTATGAGGACTTGAAGTCCTATGACACCTCAGTGATCCAACATAGCATTCCCTTAAAACCAAATCAAAAACCGTTCAAGCTGAAACTTAGAAGAAACAACCCCATGCTTCTTCCCCTTATTGAAAAGGAAATAAAGAGAATGTTTGAAGCAGGTATTATTGCACCCATCAGATTCTCTGAATGGGTATCTAATTTAATTCACACTAGGAAAAAAACAGGAGAGATAAGACTGTGTGTAGACTTGAGAAATTTAAACCAGGTCTCTCTAAAAGACCACTACCCTTTGCCCAAAATGGACCATATCTTACAAAGAGTAGTGGGTTCCTCTAGAATTTCTTTACTAGATGGATTTTCAGGATTTAATCAAATACTTGTTCACCCAGATGACCAAGACAAGACAACCTTTACCACACCATGGGGAACATTTAAATACGTTAAAATGCCTTTCGGGATGAAAAACACTGGTGCGACCTTTCAAAGGGCAATGGATATTGCATTCGCCAAGGAGATACATGATCTCCTCATAGTTTACCTTGATGACCTAACCCCATTCTCCAAATCTGACCAAGAGCACCTTAAGCACTTAAGGCAAATTTTCATGACATGCAGGAAATATGGCATTTCCTTGAATCCCAAGAAGTCCCTATTTGCCCTTGAGGAAGGCAAGCTCTAGGCCATATAATATCAAAATATGGGATTAGAATTGACCAGGAAAGAATTCAAGCTATCCTCCAAATCCCCTATCCAAGAAACATAAAAGAACTGCAAGCATTCCTTGGAAAGATCAATTTCCTAAGGAGATTTATACCAAACCTAGCCGAGCTAATAAGGCTACTCAACAACATGTTGAGAAGGATGCCAAGGTAAAATGGTCTCTTGAAACCAAGCAAGCCTTTGAGAGTATAAAAACTGCCATAACTCAAACGCCTGTCCTCACCAGTCCTCAATTCGACAAAGAATTTATCATTTTTTCCTTCGCATCTGAACACACTATAGCCACTGTCATACTGCAAAAAGATGATCAAGGCAACAAAAAGCCAATTGCTTTATTCAGCCGAGCTTTGAGAGATGCACACTTGAAATATCAGATTATGGAAAAGCAGGCCTATGCCCTGGTCAAAGCCATCAAAGATTTCAGAATTTACATCCTATACTCCCATGTGATTGCCTATGTCCCTAACACTGTTGTAAAGGATATATTAACTCAAGAGGGACTAGAAGGCAAAAGAGGCAAGTGGACTGCCAGCATCCTTGAATACGACATTGAAATAAAACCTACCAAGCTCATAAAAGGACAAGGGTTAGCCAAACTAATGTCCGAAACAAACTTCCAAGCATTAGACATTAATCAACTGCACAATGAACCAGAGCTGGCAACTCCACAGATCAGTAAAACCTTCATGAAATCCCCATGGTATGCTGATATTTGCTTTGTATTGTTAAACCTATGTGCTCCCCCAGGATTGTCCAGAACCAAGAAAAGATTCTTAAGGATGAAATCATCAAAATTTTGTGTCATAGATGGTGCTTTGTTTTGGAAAAATCATGAAGGTATTTTGCTTAATTGTTTAACTATAAATGAAACTAACAACATCATGAAAGAATTCCATGCAGGGGACTATGGAGGACAATTATATTGGAAGTCCACGGCTAACAAGATCTTAAGGGCTGGTTATTACTGGCCCTCTCTATTCGCAGATGTAAAGAAGTTTGCTATCTCATGCCACAAATGCCAAATCTTTGAAGGAAAAACAAAACTACTGCCATGCCCCTCAAGCCCATTTCAACCGAGAAACCTTTTCAACAATGGGGTCTCGACTTCATTGGAGAAATTCATCCCTCTTCCTCAGGCCAACACAAGTGGATTTTAACAGCCACCAATTATTTCACTAAGTGGATTCAAGCCATCCCATGTAGACAAGCCAACGACTCCACCATTATCCAATTCCTTGAGAGAAATATCCTCTCCAGACTCGGCTGCCCTGAGAAAATCATCACCGACAACACTGCTGCCTTCAAATCCAAAAGATGATCAACTTCTGCCATAAATACCACATCACCTTAGGCCACTCCACAACTTACTACCCTCAAGGTAATGGCTTGGCCGAATCATCCAACAAAAGCCTCATCAATATCATAAAGAAATTGCTGGAGGAAAACAAAAAGAACTGGCATAGGAAGCTCACAAATTCTCTGTGGGCAGATAGACTTTCCACTAAGAAATCCATTGGGATGAGCCCTTATGAATTAGTATATGGCATGGAAGCCAAATTTCCTTCATCTTTGGGCACTCCTACTATTAAACTATTGCAAGAAATTCAGGCTGAACCAAATGACATGCAGAGAAGAATTAATCAAACCATTCACCTTCAGCAAACCAGAGAGCAAGTCTACGACAAAGCTCAAATGCTGCAAGAAAAACTCAAAAAGATGTTTGATAAGAAGGCTAAAGCAGAAGATTTCTGGGTTGGCAACAAAGTTCTAAGATGGGATTCACGAAGAGAGGACAAGGGCAAACATGCAAAATTCAATTTTTTTGTGGAAAGGCCCATACATTATCAGCGCTGTGCAAGGCAATAATACATATTTTCTCAGATCTCTAGATGGCAACATAGCTGGAGAAGGCCTTGTTAATGGCCGAATGCTAAAGCACTATAATGATCCTTTTTTATTGAAAAGAACAGGGGATGTTATTTTCTATACATAGAATGTTTGTATATATCAGCACTTTGATTTTATTTTGTAAGAATCCATGATGATAAAGGTTGCAGAAGAAAGTAGGCAGTGCTTTACAATTTAACAGCAAAACAGTTAAAGGAAAGTGTTGTTAGCAATCCAAAAGGTCAAATCAATCCAATAGCCAGCACTAAGAAGTTTCAAGGCACAACAATAACAGAAGAATCAAGGCAATCTAACTTGTTGTTCTTGGCTTCTCACAAGGAAAAGCCATCCCCAAGTGGAGCCACTGTTAGCCTTCTACTGCAGCAGGTTACTCATATTTCATGATTGACATTTTTACATGCCAAATATGTCATACTTTGCATGCTGCAATGCTCCATATTTGCTAAACAGTCACCAAGGAAAGAATGTTATTCAAAGTTCATCTACCGTATTCCAATTCTGAAGAGGCATTCCAGTTTTGTAGAATTTTCAGCTAAAGGGAGGTCCAAACAACCTAATCTTGGTCTCCCTAGGTTTCAATTTCCTGTTTTAGAATATAGAGAATGAAAATCTGTTCAAACAGCTTAATCTTGGCAGATTCTTAGATAGGTAGAGAATCAAAGGAGCCCAACTACTTAATCTGGGCCCTTGGAAGAAATAAGGGTAGTTTGTAGATAGGAAGGCATAAAAAGAAAAAATTGAAATGCTCGGTCTGCAAGTCTAAGTGCACCCAAACCAAAAGAAGAAAAAACGTTAGGTAAGTAGGCTGGGTAAGTAGTTTTTGAGGTTGTAGAATCTTGGTTTCTGATCAATCCTGTGTTTTCAAATTATCATCTCTACTCAGGTCACAGTCATCAGGCAGTTTCATGTGGAGAAGCTCAAATCAGACATAACTAATTTCCCTTCTTCCTCTTCCCCAAATCATTGATTAATTTCCCCAAAAAAGAGGTCAAGATCTGCTTGATATCTCTTAGTTTCATCATTTTCCATGTCATTAACCTTGGTGAAGATCTGCTTCACTCAAGGAGGCTCCATATTTTCCTTATAAGGTTCTATCTCCCCTTTGAAGCCTAAGATCTTTGAAACTTAGTGCTTTCTTGTCATTTCCATATTAACAACTAACATTATTATCTAACTCCCTAGATTTTCCCCATCCCCCTACTAAAACTATGTAAATAATCCCCTTATGTAAATATCCCCTCCCCCTGTTTGAAATTTAACCATAAGTATTTCTCTGGGAATTACTAAGTCACCTGAACTTTAGTAAGAACCCTCCTTCTGCATAAATTTCCATTCCCAGGTGTTTGGACTCCTTCCAAAACACAAAGAAAACCCTTTCCAAATGCAAACCACCCCCCCGCCCCTCGTGCATTTTTCTTTGGAAATTATTAATGTTTGTTTAATAAAATTCCAACGCGCCAAACACATTTAACCCATTTCCTAAAGTTCAAACCCACCGCGCCGTGTAAAATTAAACCTTTAACATGCGTGCTATTTTATTAAAATTTGCGCATCTCCCTTTCCCGTGCACCGTTGGATCGCCCCCCCCCCTAGATCTGACGGCCATTGTTCATATCGGCTGCCCTATTGTGGTGGTAGGTTACCACCCGATGTCCGACGGTTTTACCGTCGTACACCGGGACAGTTGGCGGCCTCCCATTGCATCGAGCCACCCTTGACAGAAACCACCTGCGTACCAAAGGCAGCTCGATGCACAGGCAAAAACCGCCCTCCCCTCAAGTAACAGGACTGTCGCGTCACCCTGCCACCTCGCCTCCACATCACCTCACACTGCCTGCTCCCGACCCACGTCACCCTGCCACGTGTCACTGCCATGTCACCCCGCCGTATTACCATGTCACCTTGATGACGCCAGCATGCTGATGCCATATCCATACCAGAGGACCCCACTGCTGACGTCAGCATGCTGACGTCATCCGCCATACAACTAATGTCATGCTGACATCAGCAGCCAAAAAATAGAAAATTTGCGCAAGCGCGAAAGTCGAGCTTCGGAGCTCCAGAATGAGAAACGGAGGCAGTTTTCGATGCGCGCGGGAAATGGACCATATTGGGGAATCTTTAGGGAATCTTTTGATTCCTTGGCCCTTTTTGCACCGAAAAATCTCGAAAATGCCCGATTTTGTCAAATTTAGTGTATTTGAAGACAGAGAGAGACCAGGAATAAAGATTAAAGAGTATCATATCAAATATGCAGATGAAGAACATGACAAAGAGTATCAGGAAGCGACGAAGACCATCAATGTAGTGGCAAAGTGTATCAGAGGAGATTTTCTCAGGGATCGAGGCAAATCCAAGATTAAAACGAAAGCTCTGAAAGTCAAGAAGCAATTGAAGACGCATTGAAGGCTCACCAGCACAAATAAC